>CAVLEL010000054.1:0-71579 GCA_963662175.1 Aradus depressus | reverse complement strand
AAGTCCTTAAACTATCGATGGTATCGATAGTTTAACACCGATATTATGGAAACTATCGGTAACATCAACTATCGATAGTTTTACATCCCTATATGAAATGTTCCCTTCAGTGTTTTCGACAACTTTTACTCGGAATGTTGTTTGATTAGTTCATAACTATAAGCGGTACCTATCTTATAAAATGCAGTTAGAACCCGAAGTAAAGTGTTCTTAATTATCGTCTTATTTACACAAAAATCTAATGAAATCTAAATTAGCACAAGTAACATATTAACTTCTTAGATACTATCGATTCTGAGTTAGAGCCCTCACAAAGTTTCAGTCAAATACAAAAATCTGTCCTTTGTTTCTATGCGACTGTGTTTGTAAACATGATAACTCCGTTAGAATGAATGTATCCATACGAAATTGTATATGTGTATACAAAAACTCATTAGGATGAAACCTATTAATTTTCAGCCACATCGGCCAAGAAGAAGAGGGATAAGGGGAAGGCTTAATATAAAAACTGCAATAACTGCAATATGAAGATGGCTGATGTAGTGAGAAGTGACACTGATTTTATTGATATTTGCTAGCCGGCTGTCGAGGTTCCCCTCATCATCAGGCAGTCTCATAAAATAATTTAATAACTCCTCAGTTGTGTCTCAGATGGGGGACAGGAATAACATTTCTGCCCCATCCATCAAATTTTTTTTTTTTTTTTCTTTCATTTATAAAAATACAACTGTTGCTAGGGTGCAACAATCAGCATCTATGATGGTATTAATATGTTTGCGTAAAGGGCATGTGAGAGGAAGGCCACCCAGTGGTAGGTCTTCGGGACGAAAATGTATCTTAATTATTAGGACAAGAACAGAAAAAAAAAAAAAAAAAATAAGAAGAAGAAAATAAATAAGTAAATAAATAAATCAAATAAATAAATAAAAAGGAATTGAAAGACAATTTTGATGGATGGGTCAGAGAGATGATAAAAGTGAGGGAAAATGGTGTAAAAAAAAAAAAAAAAATTTTAAGAACGAATATGATTCAAGGTGGCAGTAAGTCGCGGTTCATCTTCTCTTCAACCTTCGTGGGGGGTTTTGTGGTAAGTGTTGTGAAGATAAAGTACGTATTTCTGGGTTTGTATGTGTGTAAAGTTTTCTAAAAAACCGTATGTAAGTAGTATTGTGTCAGGTACTGTGTGCAAAACTGGGCGTAGGGATGTTAAATGTAACATTTTTGGAAATCTGAACAACTATTAAAAAGCGAAGATTCATTTTATGTTTTGCCCCCCCCCCCCCCCCCCCCCCTCCCCCTGAAAGGTTTTATAATATATATTGACTTGTTGCCTTTCACAATAAATTAAAAAATGAATAAAATTTTGAATAATAAAAAAAACTTAAGTTAATTAACTCTATAATTTCAAAAATAAAATAATCTACCATATGGTTGAGTGAAGCTCTTAAAAAATGAAAAACATATGTTATAAATAACCCTGTAAAATTTTCAAACTACGTTACTTGCACCAATCCAAAAATCCAAAAGTCTCCCGGTGTGATTCTGAAAATTAAGATTATTAAATATTGTGTCCCGATAACGATTGGCGCTTATCTCAAAGGTGTTGATTCGCAAGGCCTATGAGTTTTGAAATGTGAATTTCATTGAGAGAGATTTTGGGGAATTAAAAAGAAATTAAAACATGGTTATGAATTTACAAAAATTGGAAAAATTTATTTATAATTTGCTGATCAGCCATTTTAAAAAAATATAAAGGTTACTCACGTTCATGACGCCATTGAACTAAATTAAAAATTAACATTATTTACATACAAATATTAAACAAAAACATTTACATCCTCCATCAGTTCGCCTCTTTTCAATGTTACTTTACATTCTATTCCACCTTCCACCACTTTTTCAAGAGTTATAACTTTTAAATTAGACACCTCGGAACACAGGTTTGTCCTATACAAAGACTGGAGGACAACTGCCTTACACCTTCGAAATGGTAGCTTGATATTGTCTTTCCGTCGCTGTTTTGTTTTCTTGAACTTGATAATTTTCAACTTTACAAAGTTTTTTTGCGTCTTCTTCCTTCGTTTCTTTTCTTCTTTCTTATTAAATATTCTTTTAATTTTCTGCGGTTTTGATTTTCAATTGGACTCCTACTTTTTTCAAAAACAGTATTCAAACTTCGGTGAAATACACTTTCGGATCATTCTACAGCCTTGGATTGGATCCGTCCTCTATGATTGGATCATTTTTGGAACAGGCTTCCTTTTCAAAATTTTGAGCTGGCTTTTCTTTCTGATGTGGGCAGTTTTTCTCTTCTTTTTCTTCTTTAATCTTTTCTTAATAATTAACTGTCTTTTCCTAAAAATTTTCACAACTTTCTACCGACTCGTTTTTTAATTATTGACCTTTTCTTAATTTTGCTTATATTTTCCTGAAATTTTCTTCATTCTTCTTCTTTTAGCTGTTTCATTTTGTTTCTGGGTGCTAAATTAATCCCTTCTGAAAATTTAGTTTCCTTTTGAAGTCGGTGGATCTTGTAATCATTATTTAAAATGTTTGTTGATGACTGTAAGGTTAGGCCTAAAACTACCTTTTCTTTACTTTTATTGTATTTTATTTCTTTTTAAACTTGTTTTGTTCTTCTAAATTCGGTTTAAAATAAATGTATAGTGGCTTCTAAATCCGTTGCCTTGGCAACGGGCTTGTTTATATTACATTGCCTTCTTCTATTTTTTCTGGAACGAAAATTGTGTTTCTAGAATCACAATTTTTGTTCCAAAGGTTCCCTCTTCATCTGTTTTATCCTGGTCCTTTTTCTGCCTTCATCCACTCCTGTCGTCCTCCAATTGGTCGTCGTGAACCGGCACTTTTGGGTGTCTCTACGCTCACAAACCACCTCAACAAAAATTCATCTCGCACCTGTCACTTCACTTCATTCCCCACTGTCATTTACAACAAATTTACATTAAACAAAAAAAAATTCTTTACACACTAATTATAAACTGAGCTCAGTCCTTTACAATTTGGACGAGCGGAAGACAAATAAAATTGTCTTTTAAATTTCATATATAAAAAAAAATTGAACATATTATTACCTAACTGCAAATTTTACTGTAATTAATATCCTTTGGACATATGTCCCAAAACAAACCAAATTTATATTTAATTATAATATTGCCGCTTCACCACTTAATATCTTTTCTTACTTTCCATCTTTCTTTCTACCTTAATCTCAAAAAAAAAATTTATATTCTACTTCAAATCATAAATATAAAAATAATAATTGGGTTGCTTTTCTAAATTCAGTTCCTCATTCCTCATCATCATTTTCTAAATATTTCTTCACATATCTTTGGTTCAAATAAAATTCAACTTCCTTAGTCAACTTCTCAAGTTACAAAATTCCCCCCTACAAAGTATAAATATTCCTTATCCCATTATTTCGACGTTACCTAGGCCTTCGCCCATTCCCTAACTCCTCCTATAGCTCAAAAAAAAAAAATCTTCAACTTCCGAATCTCAAAAAAAATCCCTAATAACTTTTTATATCATCGTAGATTATTATTCTCATATATCGTCGCAGAAAATGTGGATCCTCCCTTCCTTGGGTAGGCTATCTCACAAAAAAAATATAAATATCTAGCTATCTATTATCTAATAGCTCTAACTTCCTCAATAACTTCCTCAAAATCTAAGTTTTCAGTAACGTCTGGTAAGTCTCAAAGAAAAATTATCCCATGTATTCTTATTATTTTATTATTAATTATATTATATCCCCTTTTATCTCAAACAAACATATCTAGATGAAACTATTTATAAAATTCTTAATTCTTCCCGCGAATAATCATCATCTCTTCATTCTCTACCCTTAAAAAAAAATCGTCGACTCCGTATATATTAACTTGCCATCATATCCACCTATCTTTCTTTTCCTACGGTCTTACATTTTTCATTAAATCCTAATTCAATTGTTACATATTTAGTTCAAAACACAAAAAAAATTTTATAATATAATTATTTTAAAGTAAACAAATTCCTACATACTATCGCGATCATCCACTCTTAATCCTTTTATACTAGCATACATTCCTCTAAACCTAAATTAACACATCTACACTATATACAAATAAAATCATAAAAAAATGCAAAATAATACAAAAACCCCTCCTGTGTATTGTGTAAGTTGAGTAATGTAAAATGATTTCGTTTCTTAATGTTGTGTTGTCCGTACGGTGTAACATAAATGTATCAAATAAATCATAAATCCCCGAAATAATGTATGTTTTATGTGTATTAGCTTTGTCTAAATGTTCCTGAGATTGGCTGGGTGCGGCTCCCATAGGATCAGCTAAAAATCCTTCTCTGGCCCCCAGTTGGACCGTTCCTTCCAGATACTGACCCCCAATGCCAAAGAGAGGAGGCAATCTGCACTCCCTCTCTCCGACACCAAGCGACAGCTCCGTCGGGAACCAGTCCTGTGACTCGACATACAGGAAGCGCGTCAAGCTTCGGAGAGACCGGGCTATTTCTCTGTCTACTGTTTCCAGGCTGAGCAAAGTGCAGACGCCAAATACTGCAAGAGAACAAATTGTCTCCGCCTGCTTATTGCAGGGGATCAATTAGTTTCCGCCTGCTTATTAGCTACTAAAAATAAAACTAATCTACTTCATTTATTCCATCTTGCATTCTCGATTAATTACTAATAATCTAAATAAAGAAAAATCTACTAAAAAAAAAATCCTATATATACGTTTAATTACATGAAAATCGGATATCCCTATCCAAAAGTACGGTTACCGGTCACTAAATGAACGGTTCACTTTACGAACCAGGTCGATCACCTTCTGTACTAGTTCGGTCTCGTTCATCATAAACTAACTAGTTCGGTCATGTTTATAACCTCTCCATGGGATGTTACCTTCTCTCTACCCCTTTGTTTACAAACATTTCAAAATAAAATTTAACATCATGATTACATTCTATTAACCTAATACAAGCCCTTACATTAACATATTATAAATTCAACAACAACACAAGTATGTATTCCAAATAAACTTCATTCATACAATATTCATTTATTCTTTTATCAATTGCAAATATCATTTATCCGTAGTTTTCTGTCTAAAGTTTTGCTCAGTTCGTCTGTCTGTTATTGTCTATAACTCATTCGAGTTTCAAAAATAGTTACTTACTGTAAGTTCGGCTGATGCAATTAAATAATTACAGAGCCTTAGAGGAGCCCCTGCTTTCTTCTTAATGCCGCGCCTTATTATGTCTTCAAATATCTTCCTCCTTACACTAAATAAAATTTTGCGTAGTCTGTCTGTCAGTATTGCGTCATTTCTCTCATTTCCCCTTATTTCATAAATTTTTACTTCAGTTTTTCTGTGTTGTATTCTTAAAATGTCTTCCACCTGGTAACTAGTCTCATGTAAATTCTTTCTTAAGTAATTTTTCCATTCATGCACAACAGTCATACTGTCATATTTTCTTAATTCTACCTTAGTTTGCACTAACTGATAATTCATTTTAATTTCTCCCTTGGAAAGAAATTTTCTTACCGATTTTACTCTACTTTGGAAATTCTTTTTAACTGTTAAATCTGTCCCTTCACTTTCTAAGCTATTTCTAGAACTAATTTCCGAGACTATTTTAACTTCCTCTACTAAAATTTCTAAGTTTGTTCCTTTTTCTATTTCTACAGTTTGAACCTTTCTCTCTTTGCTCTTATTTTCAATATTTTCTACATTACTTTGATCTTCTATATTCTCTATACTATTATCACATCTTTCGATTACACTTAGATTTCTTTCGGAATTGCCTACGCTCCTACTTAAATTTTCCCTCACATTTTCTATGTCTTTTCTACTTTCGTTAATCATCCTACTTAATATTTGATTCTGTTCGTCAATCTTACTACTTAAATTTGTCTCTATGTTTCTTAATTTGTCCCCCATTTCCCTATTAAGATTCCCCATATGCCTATTAAGATTCCCCATATCCCCTCTTAAATTTGTCAATTTTGTGTTCATGTCTGTTTTTTGTTCGTCCATCTTGCTACTTAAATTTGCTAACTGCTGGGTCATTAATTCTATGAATCTATCCATCTTGTCTGGTTTCTCTTCTATTTTCTCTGTTATCTCTATCTCTATCTCTTTTTCCTCCTCAACAGTCGCAACTATGTCTTTATCTACCCCCTCCATTTCTCCCTCAAAACTATCTGTATCAGCTCGCGAATCATCCGATCCTACTGTGCTATTTTGTTCGGCCTCTACTTCCAACATTCTCTTACTCTCGCCTCTCGTGGTTGGCATTTTAATAATTAAATATAACTCAAAAAAAAAATTATTATTAAAAAAAAATATTGCAGCGGCAAAAAAAAAATTAGGTTCAATATTATTATTTATATGTAATAAAAATTCATATAATATATTCCCCACTCTCCCAACGAAACTCATATCTCCCCATGGCCTTATTCTTCCTGATTTTAAATAAATGCATCTTTTAGGCATATTTACTCTTTATTAAAAAAATATTTCGGTGACTCTATGCGAGTTATTTATTGGTCAAAGAATGCAAAAATAAAAAAAACAAGAAATTATCCTCACAAGGAGATGCCATAATGAAAGGTTTTATAATATATATTGACTTGTTGCCTTTCACAATAAATTAAAAAATGAATAAAATTTTGAATAATAAAAAAAACTTAAGTTAATTAACTCTATAATTTCAAAAATAAAATAATCTACCATATGGTTGAGTGAAGCTCTTAAAAAATGAAAAACATATGTTATAAATAACCCTGTAAAATTTTCAAACTACGTTACTTGCACCAATCCAAAAATCCAAAAGTCTCCCGGTGTGATTCTGAAAATTAAGATTATTAAATATTGTGTCCCGATAACGATTGGCGCTTATCTCAAAGGTGTTGATTCGCAAGGCCTATGAGTTTTGAAATGTGAATTTCATTGAGAGAGATTTTGGGGAATTAAAAAGAAATTAAAACATGGTTATGAATTTACAAAAATTGGAAAAATTTATTTATAATTTGCTGATCAGCCATTTTAAAAAAATATAAAGGTTACTCACGTTCATGACGCCATTGAACTAAATTAAAAATTAACATTATTTACATACAAATATTAAACAAAAAAATTTACATCCTCCATCAGTTCGCCTCTTTTCAATGTTACTTTACATTCTATTCCACCTTCCACCACTTTTTCAAGAGTTATAACTTTTAAATTAGACACCTCGGAACACAGGTTTGTCCTATACAAAGACTGGAGGACAACTGCCTTACACCTTCGAAATGGTAGCTTGATATTGTCTTTCCGTCGCTGTTTTGTTTTCTTGAACTTGATAATTTTCAACTTTACAAAGTTTTTTTGCGTCTTCTTCCTTCGTTTCTTTTTCTTCTTTCTTATTAAATATTCTTTTAATTTTCTGCGGTTTTGATTTTCAATTGGACTCCTACTTTTTTCAAAAACAGTATTCAAACTTCGGTGAAATACACTTTCGGATCATTCTACAGCCTTGGATTGGATCCGTCCTCTATGATTGGATCATTTTTGGAACAGGCTTCCTTTTCAAAATTTTGAGCTGGCTTTTCTTTCTGATGTGGGCAGTTTTTCTCTTCTTTTTCTTCTTTAATCTTTTCTTAATAATTAACTGTCTTTTCCTAAAAATTTTCACAACTTTCTACCGACTCGTTTTTTAATTATTGACCTTTTCTTAATTTTGCTTATATTTTCCTGAAATTTTCTTCATTCTTCTTCTTTTAGCTGTTTCATTTTGTTTCTGGGTGCTAAATTAATCCCTTCTGAAAATTTAGTTTCCTTTTGAAGTCGGTGGATCTTGTAATCATTATTTAAAATGTTTGTTGATGACTGTAAGGTTAGGCCTAAAACTACCTTTTCTTTACTTTTATTGTATTTTATTTCTTTTTAAACTTGTTTTGTTCTTCTAAATTCGGTTTAAAATAAATGTATAGTGGCTTCTAAATCCGTTGCCTTGGCAACGGGCTTGTTTATATTACACCCCATTACTCTCCCTCCCCGAGGCCCTTAGGTTTTTTATCTGGGAGGTGGGAAAACCTTGAGAATGTCGTCCTTTGGATGGGAAGTTAAGTGATGGTGAGCCTGTATGACGTTAGGTACTCGTTAAAGACACACATCAAATTTTAAATTGTTAAATTTTCAAAATTATTTTATCAGATTGCCTGACGATGAGAGCAACCTCGAAAGCCGGCTAGCAAATATCAATGAAATCTGTGAGAGGTCAGACTATATTTTATTTTTCAACCTGTGATGTAATAACTGCCATTGTAATTAATGTATTAACAAGAAATTTCATGTTATAATTGAAACTTCAAGAGAACGAGAGATTTTCTGTTGAAACGGCCGAAGGGAAGGAGGATCAGAGAAGCGGGTCTTTCTAAAAAACCTAATAACTGCCTATGTAATGAATGTATCGACACAACATTTAGTATGATTCAGAGGCCACTATGTAAGTCAGGGTTGGGCAATAGCATCATCATCAGTGGCACATCCCAACCGTACAGTGTAGAGTCTAAAGTACTACTGTCGATACATTAACCCAATTGTAAGTTCACATGTTATTGTCAAGAAGAATGAACAAATACAAAGGGACTTCAGTCTCTAACCAAGCGGAAAAGACGATTGTTAAAGTTAGATAATATAAGACGAAGCAACAACCATTGGAGAAGTTGTGCAGTGTATTGTTAGTGTTGCTAGACCAATAGAGCCAATTCGAACTATGCAAATCTTCCATTGAGTATGCTCCTATTGAACTGTCCATCCAGATCCACATCCACATCTAGTTCTCTTGGCATACCAATGACCTGATCCGCCTCTTCTTCTTGTCTTCCCTCTGTCTTCAATTAACTCTCACCACTCCTCTCTCACTCTCTCATTCCCATTGACACCTAAAAACATTTTCAATTACACTTCTTCGTTTTATGATGCAGCTCACGAATCACACATTCGGCACTTTCAAAGAACGTTTTTGAACAGTTACTGCTTCCTGACAACGTAGGATCACAAGGAAGACAATGGAAGCACTATGCAAGTCAACTATAGATTTGTAGCCTGAACGTTTAGGAGAGAAAGCGAAAACGTAATTTATTAATTCGAGCTGGGGAGTTACATTGCCGATGATTCACCGATGAGGAAAATCTGAGATCGAGGTTCCAACTGATTTTCAAGTTTCAAGATCCCCTGAATATATATTTTCGCGATGATGTCTGTCACTGTGTGTGAATGTGATTGAAAAGTTGTGAGCTCTCTACCGCAAAAACGATTGTAGCTATAAACTTGAAATTTGGAATGAAAAGGTCACATGCTCCAACTTAGGTCTGATTAAACTTTGGCCGAAATCGAACGAAAATTGAGACCACTTTCCCCCGAGACCAAACTACATTTTACAAGATACAACTTATGTTTATGACCTAATCAAAAATATTTTCGAGTAATAGTTCTAGAGAATACTAAAATACATAATTTATATGAAATATGATTTTACAGGTAGTTCGGTTTTCGAGATACATGACGAAAACTATTTTAAAATGTATTTTTTTGAAACATATTTTTAGATGTTTCCTTGATTTACCAGAAAAAGGTTAGTCCTATCGAAAAATTAATTCTTGCCAAAATTGTGCCTTATAAAATTTCCAATCGCTAATTAGCCCTCAGATTTGAGATAGGGTCAATATATCTCATTGTAATGTTTAAATCGTAACTCATAGCAACGAACTTTAAAATATAGTTTATGTATTGGTAGTTTTTTTTGAATTTTCAGAATTTTCTTATACCAACAACGCTTACAGATCACTCTCTCTCTCCCTCCCCTTTTTAAAATCATTTTAATTTCTTTGTACAGCGTTATCTTGAGTAGACATTCTAATACCCAGTAATGTCGGTATGAAATAATTTTGAGAAGGGGGAAAGAGTGATTTATAAGCGTGGTTGGTATAAGAAAGTTCTGTAATGGCCACATAATTTTTTTTTTATTTTTTGTGAAAACATCGCATTTTTAACCGATTACATAACTTCTCCTATACCTCACATAGCGATAGGGATAGAAGATTAGGAAGAGAAGGAAAGAATGTTGAAATATTATCCATGGATTAACTGGGAAGGGAGAGTATAGATTTTGGAAAAGCCATAAATTAGACAAGTGGAATGGCTGTTGTTGGTCCATTTTGCTGAAACGTTGCGGGATTAGTACAGTTGCTACATGGAAGGGAGAGTGGGTAAACATTTTATTTCCACCCCTGTGCCTTCCATATCAAGTTTTACTTCTCCCTTCTCCATTATGATCCGGGTGAAATGATTGGGAGATCCGATAGATGGAGGGGGGAGCTTTATTTCAAAGTATCAACACAACAAACACAAGGGCCAGCCCAACTTCTGTTTGGAAGGGTCCAACTTATATCTCAACTGAAACATCACTATTGACCAGGGTAGTGTGCTATGGATATCACCAATGGTATACGGACGCAAGAGACCGAGATTTCAATGTTTCAAGTTCCCTTGACCATTTTTGTAATGGTGTCTGTCTGTGAGTGTGATTGAATATGTGTTTAGAACAGAGATGGGCATAATCATAATCAATGATTAAGATTACGATTATAATTTAAAAAAATGGGTGATTACTTGATTACACGATTGTTATCGTAATCACGGTCATGATTATGATTGTAATCGAGATCATGGAATCATAATCACAAAGTACACATGATAACACAGCGCAAATCCTTCGATTTCCTTTCATTTTAAATTGTTTTATTTTTAACACTAATAATTAATTTTTTTTAAAGTTTATTACGTAACCAAAGTGCTATTACCATTTTTTAAAATTTGGTACCCACCAAATCTATTTAATACTAACTCAGAATACAACTAAACGTATATAATTATCAAACGTATTATTTTACCGCATAAACCGTAAACACGTAGCACACAACAGCTGATGCATCGACAACGACCTAATCTCGTAGTTGACTTGCACGCATGCGCTACCCATTCCCCTCTCCTTAGGATTTCATGTTTGATTTTTTATGTCTAGGTACTTCCGATTCACTAGTCTCGCTAAAGAAGTTTCACTTCAAAAATCCAGTTGATAAATTTTGAGATAGGTTTCTATATGCGCGGTCTAGCCAACCGTTTAAGCTCAGTCGTTATTCAAAATCATCGCTCGTTTCCTTTCGTAACATGAAGATGACACGTCACCAAAACATTTAGTTATGTGAATCATGCCCGGGCTTTAACTACGAGCTCATATCGCCTACCATCGCTCTGGAGGACATAAGCCCGACTCTACTGGACGTCCTACATTTTTATTCATCTAGGAGTCTTTAACCGGTACATGACATCCTCCAGGCTTAATGTCCCATCCGAAAGACGACGTGCTCAAATTATCATAGTTCGATCTTAACAAACCATATTTCGAAATTTAGGTAGAATGCGATGAACCTAAAAAGAACCCGGAGAGGAAACTCGAGTTTATGTTTTTTGTCTGTATGATTTGGCGTGGAATGACCATATGGAATGTTAATTGGACGCTTTATTTCGTAATTTTAGGGTCTAAAAAACGTGGAGCGATAAATCTCCAACATTTTCGTACAGTCATCGGGAGAGGGAAATAGAAAATTAGAAGATATATTTACGAGAGAGAAAGTAATTCTGAAAGTTTTGTAGCGGGAGTAGAGTAAATCAAAGATTGATGAGTTCTTGTGGAGCACTGTCCAGGGATTTGAAGTGAGAACAACCAATCAAATAATACTGGGTGAGATGGTGTGTACACCTAGGGACCTAAGCACTCAATGTTTTCATACCTCTCCTGGTAGCTCTATTGTAGAAGTCCTAAATGTTTCAAACCCAGACTTTATTAGGGTAGAGGACTCTAGGGACAGCCGTAGGGAGGGCGGCGAAAACAGCAGATTATTTTTTATAAAAAAAAAAAAAATTATTTTGATAAATAATTTTATTCCCAAAATATGTTCCAATTTTTCATAAAACTATATTGAGAACATTTTTTATTTTTTGAAATTCTGAAAAGTGATAGAATAAGATAAATCTTATTTATTTAGGATTTCTAGCTTATTTATTCACTTACTATAGTTTTATCGGACTGCCTTAGGTACCTAAAATTGTACATTCCTTTTTGTTTTATACAACTTAATACACATCAGTAGTTTAAAAAAGGAGATGAATCGTTCTTTGAAAGTAAATTTATTTGAACGTAAAGATATAAAGTAAGATAAAAATTTAAGAATAATGGTAGGTATAATGTACAATTTATGTTTGTTCAAATACTTTTAAACATATTATTGTACATTGGTGAGTAAAAAAAATGTTCGCAAATTAATATTGTAAAAAAATATCAGTATGGAAGTCGCTAGCTGATTTTCCCAATAATTTGATTTTCTTTTTTCTGACCTTATTCAAATTCTTTTGCACCAAAAATTTACTTTCAGGCAATAATACTGACATGGAGTTTAAAGTAAAATTTTCAGCCGATAAAGAGATAGAGAACATTTTAGGTTCATTTTTAGGGCGAGGGAATATTTTTTTTAGTGATTGTCACCCCCTGCGATAGATTCAGGTAAACATCGATAATGGATCAATATGCAGAACTATCGATATTACAATGGATAGTTCTCGACCTCTATACGACAGTACACTAGATAGATAGATGTTGGCCCCCATCTTTAATGGGGGGAAAGTCTCGTAATGACTGAACCCATTAAAGCTATACTGTAATTATGGGAGACTTGGGTTGGGCACCAAAGAGGGCGTTGGTTCACACGAGCTCCCCCTCTCCACACTAAGCCCAATTATCACATCATTTTATTTATGCACTTAGCATTTATGTAAGGGTCAATTGCACTTTTTTAATGACACTGCTCAATTACACCAATTTCAGCATAATTAGAGTTTAGGCAGTTGTTGGGGTCTTTTGAGCCAAATCCTTCCTCCAGTCACTCGACTGCGGAAAATTGATAGATGTCATCATTATGGTGTTTTGAATTTAAATATAAAATTTCATGTTGATATAGTCATTACATCGGCAGTTATTGAGTCCAGCCCCTTCTGATCCCCCCTCCCCTTTGGCTGATTCCATTGCAAATTACAGTAGACTCTCCCTTATCCGGCGTTCTGTTAACCGGCGCGCTCCCTTATCCGGCTCTGGCAAAATAATATCAAATTTGTTAAACTAAATTAACATTCAATTATTAGATTATCAATTATATGAGCCACGTGTATTTACGAGCACATAATAATTCCGTAACTCACGAATATTTTATGTATTTTTATTTTTATTGTACACACATACATATGTACATTGTATTTATAATGAAGGGAACGCTAATACAATATTTTATTACTTCACTAATATCCTATAAATAATAAATACATAGTTGAAAATCAAACATTTATAAAAAATGTTTCCTAGAATAGAAAAACAAATGTAGGTACCATCCCGTCCGTGGTACAACAATATCGTCTTATCGGGAAATGAACACTTAACTAGTAAAAGTTTAAAGTAAAAGTTTAATTTTTTTCCACAGAAACGCTCTCCTATTTATTTTTCCTTTACACTAGTTCTATTTTTCTCAGTTTTCATTTGATTCTCATAGTAAAAAGAATCGTTGGATCGTTTTTTTCGTTAGTGAAATTGAATGTTTTAAATTTTATTTTACTCACGTACGACGTTTTTGTTTACGTTGTTTACGGACGTTTTGTACGGCCGGTGCAGGATAGTGAACAGTCTTTTTTTCTTAAATCATCAAGTAATAAAGTGATAAAACAATGACTTTCACTTCAAAATATCTTTTTAATGCTTGGATAAATATGTGTAAATATGAGGAGTTTGGAGCCAGAGCGGACCAACTGGTTGAAACTGAACAGGTAGAAAATGGCAATTGAAAATTGAATACATTTTGTCATCTCCATAAATGGGCACAAAATATTTATTTATATTTGAAATTTTAGAATAGTATTGGATGAGTGATCCCTTTTTGTTTTTTATAAAGTTTTTGAAGGCCGTACGATCCATTGTGACTTTGAAAATATATGCACAAAATATTTGTGGACTAAACTTAAAGTGCTGCTATCTATCACTGAAGTGAAGAAACTAAGTGATCCACACTGGTTTTGAAAGAAAGGAACCTACCATCAGGATGGTAATAACTCATTTTCCGAAAAAATGTGGGTTGGTCCGCTCTGGCTCCAAACTCCTCATATAATAAATCAATGTTCAGTGTGTACATATTTGTCAATTTAATAAATGTTATCCACAAAATACATACGTGTTATATTCCTTAGCTCACCTAAAAACACTTCTTTTTATGCTTTAATTGATATATTTTTTCTCATTAATTGATGATTTCTGTTATCCGGAGTCACGTCGGTTCCAGGGAGAGTCTATTGTAATAGGTTTGTTCTTTAAAAGGCTTTGAATACACGAATTCAGAAACAAAATTTCGTGTCAATACATTCATTACAATGCGAGTTATTCGAGTTTTTGTGTTGAGCCTCCCCCCTTCCCGTTTGAACTAAAACTCAATATTTGACTTACACAGTGGCGTCAGAAACCTCATACTAAATGATATATCGATACATTCATTACATCGTTATTGGAGTTTTTGCATTCATCTTCCGTAATCCTTCCCCCTCTCCTTTGGCCGATTTGTCTGAAAATCGATAGGTGTCGTCCTCATGGGGCTGTGGATATACAATTTTGTATCGATTGCATTCTATCAGGAGTTATCGTAGTCACAAACAAACAGACAAGAAATACTTTTTTAACATTACTGGAATCAGGCATCGAATTTGTAACCTATTACAAAATTTATAAACTAGTAACATCACAAAATTATGAGGATTCAACCACTTTAATAAGAACATCTATTGATTTTCAAGTGAATTTTTTATTGATTTGAACATACAAATTTTGACAGAATACAAATAGTATTTTTATTTTAATGGAGAACTATTTATGGTGCCCTCAATCATTGTTGGGAACCATATAAAAATACTATTAACCCACAAGAACTCTAGAGCCTCAAAAAGTTTATCCATAACAGCTCCATTGACTACAGTCCAAAGCAAGTCTTATCTCATGCGAAAAGGATCTAAGACTACTGCAGGGGCGTAGCCAGAATTTTGAGCAGAAGAGGCCGGGGGGGGGGGGGGGGGGGGGGTACTCCCTGAGGTAACCCCTAACTGTAATACTTAAGTTGACTTTACATGAGCAGCAGCAAATGCACGCTATGGTTTCTGTGCTTTTAGAAATAAATGACACATCCAGTAGCGTGTATTGCTGCTGTTGCGCTTTGCATTTTTACTGTGCATGTAAAATCAGCTTTAAGAGTATAAAGTATAACATAAATGAAGAGGTTGAAATTAAATAATCGAATTCATGTATATTTAAATAAATGTAATATGACTTGTTTCGTACATTTAAGTAAAGCACAATTTTCGTTTATCCTCCGAAAATCGTGAAAGAACTTCCTCTTTGAAGTGTTCTCGATCGTTTTCCAGCAACTTTCTGTGCACGCTTAGCATGGAGAGACCACTGAGACGGAATTTTTAAACTCAATTTTTTTTAGTTTATTTAATTTTTCTTGTTTTTTTTGTTCTGGACAGGGGGGGGCACGTGCCCCTCTGCCCCCCCTGGCTACGCCCCTGGACTACTGTGAAAAAACTCGGAGATTTTTAACCAGCTTCAAAATCAACTCAGTACCCATCCTAACAATATGTTACATCGTAGTATTTTTTCCCGTTAATTTTTTTCTATATTTTTCAAATTATTATAATTGTACAACTATTGCAAAAACATACTTATCTAGTTAACCCCTCTATTTTTTAATGAAAAGTTTCGTTGAAGAGAAGATTATGAAGCAGAAAATTAAAAGATTCGAGATAGTATATCGTTGGCCTAAACGTGATACCTTGTAAGCGAAAATCTTTTTTTTTTACAACTTTTTTTCTGAACAGAACTTTCATTTTTGTCCCCGATTATGCACTCAACGAAAAATTTTCAATAATGTCACTTGAACCATTTTGATTCTAATCCCGTCAATTGTTCTCAGGACTTTGGATTAGAAAGACTGGATTACGCTTGATATTAGATGGCTTAGCATAAACCCATAAAGTTCTTTAATATATTTTTTTTCATTCAAATGAAAGTAATACCGATAAATAATGGGTAAGCAAATAATGCCAAACTGAGAGATCAATAAATTAGTAAAGTACAATCAACAATTAGCTCCGTATCGGTAGCTCCGAGGTAAGCGTGCTTGCCTATTCAGCTCAAGATGTTGGGTTCGAATTCTTTTATTTATATATGGGAGGGGAAAAACCTTGTCTACGACGACCCTAGGTGAATAAATCTGGATATGGTTCATGTAACGGGTCGTAGTGTTTGAAAAACGGGACGTGGAAATCGGGACACCTGACAACACTAGTGATAAGGCAAATGTCATATAGTCCAACAATAAGGCCTCGACAAGAAATATTAATAACGTGTTAAACGAGCCGTATATATTTTTGTCTGACATTTACAAAATGGATATTTGTCTTTGGAGAGAAGGATTCACACAAAATGACATTTAGTGTGTAATAGAATGTATCCAAGCGAAGTAGACGATGTATTACTCAGAAGAAATTCCCCAAATAGAATGTATCCAAGCGAAGTAGACGATGTATTACTCAGAAGAAATTCCCCAAATAGAATGTATCCAAGCGAAGTAGACGATGTATTACTCAGAAGAAATTCCCCAAATAGAATGTATCCAAGCGAAGTAGACGATGTATTACTCAGAAGAAATTCCCCAAATAGAATGTATCCAAGCGAAGTAGACGATGTATTACTCAGAAGAAATTCCCCAAATAGAATGTATCCAAGCGAAGTAGACGATGTATTACTCAGAAGAAATTCCCCAAATAGAATGTATCCAAGCGAAGTAGACGATGTATTACTCAGAAGAAATTCCCCAAATAGAATGTATCCAAGCGAAGTAGACGATGTATTACTCAGAAGAAATTCCCCAAAAGCTGGTTGGCGACCTTTTAATGTGTTTGTTTACTATATACATACATTTCTCGTGTCCCAAACAGGGGATGGAATTAGGTAATATGGCGGCCGGGGTGAGGCCAAAATTTGATGCCCCCCTGGCTGGGGTAGGTGGAGGGGAAGATTTATTGGGGGCTAGAGCATAGGGCTTTGGTTGCATGAACTCAGCTCGGACTCAACACGCTTTCATAGATAAAACTCCTCTCCCGGATCCCATAAATGTTTGAAACTAATCCCGATAGTAATCCAGCAATTTATTGATTTAATTCGTTTTATTGATATTCTATTCTCTTTATGTTTAATGAAATAAATTTATTGTCAATTTCCAGGTACTAATTTCCTGTTAGAAATTGATAATAAGATTATATGGATGTACAATAATTCCTCCTGAATTATTTAATTTGCATTTATTTTTCTATCTTATAATTAGGCAAATTTCAGATGGGGGTAATCAGGTAATCTTGAGGTAGGTTGAGAGGAGTATCAAAGGATTGTCCGTCCGTCAATTTACTAATTGCAAAAACATAATTTTTCTGCCCCAGTTCTAGGTAAAGTTATGTAATCGGTCAGAAATTCAATATTGAGATTTCACCGGAATTTCATGGTTTTAAACCATTCCTTCGAAAAATGAAAAAAAAAAAAAAAAAGGTGTATATGAACGATATATATAACAACACGAAATGTTCTACGTGTGCCCAGAACCCCATAAGGACGGCAACTATTATTGACTTTCAGTGGGGATTATGGGGTTTATATATTAGATATTAATTTTAGGCCGAATAGGTCGAAGGGAACTCAAAAACCACGTTAACTGCCGATGTCATGAATATATCGGCACAAAATACAGTATGAGAATTCAGAAGCCCTTATGTAAGTAAACTATTTATTTTTATGAATTGAATTATAAAAAAGTTGAATGGGTTGAAGGGGGAGAGAAAACTTAATTGATTCATTTGTTTTCTGGGGAAGTACAACATGAGGCACACCAAAATAAACAAAATTCAGTCATACTAAATTTGGAATTAAAAGCTGAGCTCCAGATCTCGGGTTCGAAACTCGTCTAAGGCCCTTATTTTCTTATCTGAAAGGTAAAAAGAACCTTGGCCACGCTGTCCTTCGGATGGGACGTTAAGCGATAGACCCTAACCTGTAAAATGTCAGGTACTCGTTAAGACCCTACCCTAGGGTAATTAAACCTGTGATGGCAAAAGTTTGTACTCCCGCAGTGGAGTCGAGCTCATGTCCAACAGGTCAACGAAAGAGCGCTCTGGTAGTAGGCGATATAAACTTGTAGCTAATGCCCGGGCATGAGTCACAAGTTTAACTAACGTCCAGAGCGAGGTCCACCATTAGTTGGTCCTCCTAAATATAGCAGGACCTCCATGGAAGCTGACAGCCTGTGGAGTGGTCTCTAGTTAAGTTATTGTCCCCATCCCCTCTCACAATTACTATAATTAATGGACTCGAACCCGGGATTCTGGTGTCACTCACCGCAGAGGCTCACTTTTTTTTTTTTTTTTTTTTTTTTCAGCACCATTCTCCCTCATTTATTAACCTATTTGTGTCAGTTTCGTACTTTGTTACCTATGGTCATTTTATCATCCGATCATATAACAGGTACTAGACCTGGAAAAAGGTCGAACAGATCCAGATTTGTGGTGTGTTCAACAGCATCTATTAGAGGTACATCTCCACAAGTGCACTATATTTTATTATCGATTGAAGGGCAACTATTAATTTTCCGCGAAATCAATCGAAGGAAATGGAGGAACCAGAGAAGAGAAGATCGACACAAAATATTTAGTTTTAGCCCAAACGGTCGAATGTCTTTGGAGGAAGAGCAAAAACGTAATTGATTTATTCTTGCCGGGGAAATACGAGTATATAGACTATATTTTTTTCATTTTTGGGGTCGGAAAACATGAATTACCAATGAAAATTCCACTTCAAATTGCTTACCGATTACAAAACTCCCCCTTACTTTGTATAGTTGAGGAAGTAAAAAAATCTTTTGTATCTACGTATGAATAAATTTTGTATTTAAACTCAAAATCTCATAAGGACGACACGAAAACTGTAGAAGTAGCTCTAAGTAGGACATTAGAAGAGAGAATTCAACTCAGAAACTCTAATAACTACCGATGTTATGAAAGTATCGACTCAAAATTTAGTATGAGGCGAAAACATAGACATTTGGGCTGGAGAAGTACATTGTCAATGATTCACCATTATTTTACTCCATCTTATAGTACCTATATATCGTCGGTCTAAACGTGATACCTCATATGTGCAAAAATCCAACTTTAGAGGAGAGCCAAAAAACTGATTAAAAAAATATTCTTTGTAGAAAACTTCAATTTTTTCGACATTTGTATTAAGTGAGATGTATATGCATGATTTAAGCTTTTTTTCAAATCCAAGTAAAGAATTAACGTACTTGAAGGAGTTACGAGGTTTTACCAGAATTTCGTTCCCATTTCTTTTGCAAGGTACAGTTCTTCAAACCGTATTTCATGTTGTTTTCGTTTTATATCGTATAAGAGGTCCCACTAGATCAATAGAGTTTTTTTTCTTTTTCTGGCGTTTTAATGGTGTCGGTAAGGATCGCTTCTAAAATCATCTCAAAAACAAATATAAAAATTACTTGCTAATTTTTTTTTTAATTTATATAATATAGTCTTGTGCATGAGAGGATAACTCAATCCCAATTTTTGAATTATGAGTTTGTATAATACATATTGTTATTGTAACCGTCCCTAATGCAACTGTATAGATTTGATCCCTTTAAAAAAATACATTTAGAACTAATTAATAATTGACGGGGTTAGAATCAAAATGGTCCAAGTGACATTTTTGAAAATTTTTCGTTGTTCATAATCGGGTACAAAATAGATAGTTCTGTTCAGGAAAAAAGTTGCACAAGTGAAATCCTAGCCAGTGCTGAGATCTAGTGGCAAATCACTTTTACCATTTTGGTGAGGTTCACAAGTAACTTAACCATATCAAAATTGACCTTGAAATTAAGATTTTTATTAAATTTTATTGTTTGCTAACAGCAACTTTCACCATAAAAGCATAAGTTTCGATAAAATATAAATTTTTTAAATCAATTAAGAACTTAATGCACAGTTTCCTGAAAGTTTTAAAAATGTCACTTAGACCATTTTGATTCTAACCCCATCAATTGATTCGGCCATCCGATGATCGTGACCACCATTGTCGTCATTTTTTCACAGTCCATAAAATCCTTGTAAAAATTACTAACCCTTTACATTGGGGTCCCTTAATGACAATCCAACAGTTGCCAACAACCGTCCTGTGTGAATAACGTGTCCAGACCCCTCTCCCATTTCATAACAAATAATGCCTGGTGCATTAGACCAATTATCTTTTCCAGTTTGAAATAGGATCACAATGCCATTCAGAAAGTTTTTTTTTAAATCGATGATTGAAGAGATGACCTAAATCGATAATACAAGCTATCGACTGTAATTAAAGACATACATTTTCAGTATGAAATTTCACAGTGTATGAAAACTTCGGAAAAATATTTGAATACTTTGTCTACCAGGAACTTGAAAACATTACAGGTAACAAACTTCCCCGACACAAATGAATCAATTAAATTTTTTTTTCTCCCTCAGAAACCAATCGATCGTCATGGCTAAAAATTAATAGTTGACTTATACAGGGACTTCTGAATCCTGAATATTAAATTTTGTCATTAACTATAAAAATTTAAGAAAAAATAAAATATCAGTGATGTGGTTATGAACGAACATTCTTATACTAAGCACACTTACTGTGCCTCTCTCCCCCCCATCCCCTCCTCAAACTTTTTTCATACTGGCATTACTGGGCAAAAGAATGTCGAATCTCAGGACAAAATAAAATGATTTTGAGAAGGAGAGGGGGAGAGAGAGTGATTTGTAAGTGATGTTGGTATAAGAAGGTCCCTCATCACCCTAAGAAAAGGCCATCATCACAATTTTTTTAGACAATCGGTGAGAGAGACACCTCGGGCTGAACTGGTGGAAAAAAGTAACCAACAATCATCCTTAAAAATACAATTTTATTTATTTATGTTATATTTTTGTATGTGTTTTATTTATTCAGATGATTTTTTTTTTAAATGCCTTGGCATCTCTTATCGTTAGGTTAGGTTTTATGACTCATGCCCGGGCTTTAACTACGAGGTCATATCGCCTACTACCAGAGCGCTCTTTCGTCACTCTGGTGGACATGAGCTCGACTCTACTGTGGGGGTCCTAAATTTTGCCTACCCTAAATTTTTTTATTCACCTAGGGTAGGGGTCTTTAACGAGTACCTGGCATAGTACAGGCTCGGGACCATCGCTTAACGTCCCATCCAAAGGACGGCGTGTTTAAGTTTATTTGAACTTCCAGATAAAATAAACTAAGCGCCTCGGTCGGGTTTCGAACCCACGATCTTGAGCTCAGGAGACAAGCACGCATACCACTGAGCTACCGGCGCCCTGATCTCTTATCGTACTCCTCTATATTAGTTGCTTTTTTGTATTTAAACGACAATAATGTAATAATTGTTTTATTCATAAATTAATAACTGCAATTATGTTTTCTTTTCGTCCAGTGTACACCAAAACAATGCTTCAGTTTCTTCATATTCTATGATTGTATAAATAAATCAATTAATAATTTATAGTCGTTATAAATACAAAAAAAAAAAAAACTTCAGGGAGATATTGCAGTTGACCTGAAAGCCAAAATACTGATGAGCTGCGTATAGCCATCTATCCTATATGGCGCACAGACCTGGTCGCTGACACAGAAGATGGATCGTCGTCTGGAAGTAAACCAATTTAGGATGATGAGGAGCATGCTTGGAATAAAGAAAAGTGACAGAATAAGAAACAGCGAGGTTTCTACGGAAGATGAAGCTAAGAAGCCTCCAGAAGGAAGCACACTTGCTGAAGTGGAGATGGGCCGGGCATGTGACAAGGATGGATCCTCGACGATGGGCTAAAGTCTGCACGGAGTGGATTCCTAGAGACAGAAGAAGAGGAAGAGGTAGACCAGGACTGCGGTGGAGGGACGAGATAGTGGAGAGAATAGGGGATGGATGGTGCACAGTGGCCAGCAACAGAGATAGATGGATAAATAAAACAAACTTATTTTTGAAATATTGTCTATTCCACTAAAGTGTGGTCATGAGTCATAATAACTCCATAATAAATTCCACATATATAACTACTGGTTTCGGCTTTATACCATCCAGACTTAGTTCATAACTAGACCTGACGATGGTATAAAGCCGCAACCGGTAGTTATATATGTATATATATCTTTAGTGGAATAGACAATATTTCAAAAATAAGTTTGTTTTATTTATTTATTACAAGTTTCCACAATATGTCCGCGTTTCTCAACTTAGAAGAGATAGATGGAACAAATGTGTTACAGTACTATTTAAGAAATTTATTTAGTAGGGTTATAACCCTCATTTTTAGGAATAGATAATTAAAATACACAATTTCTTTGTCAAACTTCACTTATATATTCTCAAATACTCAACTAGTTTCGCCGTGTTAAGGCATTATCAAGGGTCACTTACAAACTCAACCCTCATTTTTACTTTTTGCTTTTGTTTTGTTTTATCTTGTTTTATTTTTATTTTATTTTTAATCAAGAAGTAACAGTTTTACTTAAGAAATAATTTAATTTAATTTAGGAACAATCGTTAAATTCTTTTCTGATTTCTTCTGTTGAAAGAGCAGTAGACTCAAAACCTCCAAAAGGAGAGGCTTTTCTTCTAAAATAATGTCAATAAAGCTATTTCATTTTTATTTTTATTTTATTTTATTTATTTTTCTAAATTCGAAAAAAAAAAAAAAAACGATAAAAATAAGGAAAAGTACGATAAATGATAAGATCCAATATATTTTTTTTCAATATTTATTTACTTATTGCCCTACCTAACCTAACAACATACAACATTTTTTCCTCAACGAATTTCTGGTGGGTGCTTCCTTCAAGGGAAAAGCTTAAGATTTTCCAAGAGTGTAGATCGGCCATGGCTGTTAACTCGTCAGAAGTTTGTTTGTATAATAAGATTCGCGAACAAAACACGCTAGGAAATTCACAGCATGCCAGGGGGGCAAAATACAAGATGAACGAAAATATGCAATCATTTGCACATTAGTTAAGATGGTAAGGTAAGGAAGGGCCTAGGCTGGATAAGGATCTGTCAGTTCATTAGTGGTTCACATCGAGATTGTATCCAACCACATTTACGGAGTTATGACTAGCTGAAGGCACTCCTGCAGTTAATAATTCGAGTTTGTATCCCATTTGAACAAGGGCGAACCACATTTGCAGCTTTCATACATGATGCAATTATCCCGATTCAATATGAGTGTGCAGGAACTTAAGTCATAAATAGACAGGGTTAGTCTACTACAAACCCAGGTCAGACACAATTAGTCATGTTTAGATATCTTTCGTCGCAATTAGTCAAGATAAGACAGGGTCTCTATATTGCATTATTAGTTATTATAACTTCCGGGCTTTAACTATGAGGTCATATCGCCTACTACCAGAGCGCTCTTTCGTCAATCTGGTGAACATGAGCCCGACTCTACAATGGGAGTTCTAAATTTTGCCTACCCCAAATTTTAACGAGTACCTGACATCGTACAGGCTCGGGACCATCGCTTTACGTCCTATCCGAAACATTCGGAAATATTATATATTATATTAGATTAATCACGAATATTATAATGATAGTTACTGGAACTTGTCTGCTTATGTCCAAGTCTGTATATAATAAAATAGTGGAAATACGACTGAATTTGTGTCCTATACGTAACATAACTTATTATATTCAATATGGTCTTATTGAGAAAACCAGCCTTACTTTGACTCAATGAGACGAAAGGTGTATAATTGTAATTAGTTATTATGACTCATGCCCGGGCTTTAACTACGAGGTCATATCGCCTACTACCAGAGCGCTCTTTCGTCACTCTGGTGGACATGAGCACGACTTTACTATGGGAGTCCTAAATTTTACTTATCCTAAATTTTTATTCACCTAGGGCAGGGGTCTTTAACGAGTACCTGACATCGTACAGGATCGGGACCATCGCTTAACATCCCATCCGAAGGACGGCGTGCTTAAGTTTATTTTACCTCTCAGATAGAGACCTCGGTCGGGGTTCGAACCCACGATCTTGAGCTCAGAAGGCAAGCACGCATACCACTGAGCTACCATCGAATATATTATATATACGATGGTAGCTCAGTGGTATGCGTGCTTGCCCCCCACGATAATTATATATGTATATGTTATATTTATATGTTATATGTATATGTATATGTTTATATTATATAACATATACATATAATTATCGTGGGATGCCAACAAATAATAAAGCAGTACGGGAAATTCTCCTACCTTTGTGACGTTTAATTCTTCATTAGGCCAGCGTAATGAAAATCAGCTACATACCTGAAACATGAAAAAACAAATATTAAAAACGAAGAATTTTTTTTTTAACATTTTTATATTCACAAATTTATTGAATATTTTTTCACAGGCTGCAAAATAATAATGTAGTCTATTAATATTTTATTTATTTACCATTAATCCAGTCAAATTGTTCTAAAAATTCTTGAATGGTTACAAAAATTAGGGTAGTTTCAATTTTTCGATGTGTTGTCTGAATGCATCCACATGCATTCATGCAACCTTTTCTGCAAGTATATGAAATGCATTGATTGCTGGGTCCTTCTTTGCTATCCTAGGGAAGAGGTCTGTCGATGTCTGCATCCATTGCAAGGGGTCTTTTACATTGCCATATAGAATGTTAACTGGATTTAGAACCATTTTGTTTCTTTTTAAACATTTTTTCAAAACGTTATATCTCAGAGTCTATACGACCTGGCAAAACCAGTTTCACTTTAAACTTCAGCTATTTACCTGTACTACAAATTTTATTATCTCAAACTTTGTCGTAGGATTCACCGTTTAGTTGCTACCAAGCAATAACCAACTAAGAATTTGAAGTTTTCTAATTTTTTGGAAACAATTTTAAAATTCAAAGAGCTCTATCTCGGGAGTTATTATAGTTAAAAGTTTCGTTTGACCGATACTTTAGGAGATATTTGGAAAAAACAGGGACAAGTTCAAAAATTTAACGCTTTTTTCAAGATGGCGGCGCCCGCGATGGTTTGGGGTTAGAAAACTTGAATTTTTCAACACTGTACCAATCCAGACAACATATCGAAAAATTGAAACTACCCTAATTTTTGTAACCATTTATGACAATTTGACTGGACTACATATCCGAAACAGAAAAAAAAAAAAAATGGAAAATTCAAATTCTTGTGAAATTTCATCAAGATCAAATTTCTGACTCATTACATAACTTTCCGTATATTTTTTACAGCTGTTGAAGTAATACATTCTCGTACAAACACATCAGAAGCACCGACTAGTTTAATTTTTTATTCCTCCGGCATCCAGTTATTACTAGTACCACCATCCAAAAGTCAAAGATATCAATGGAGATCTACATTTTTAACGATGACTACCGCTACCCGCCTCTATCACAGATGAAGCAGCAATTATTTAAAATATAAAAAGTTGAATAAAAATATTCTAGGTATATTAAAAAGTTGAGATTTTGAGACGATAAAAGTAGTCGTTACAATCATTATTGATATAAAATTTTTACTAACCTGTAATTAAAGTTTTAATTATATTTTTTATTTTCTTTTTTATTAGTCAAGAAATTATTTATGAAATCTCCCAAAAACTCTCTTGACGCATTTTCTCTATAATAAAGACGATCATAAAATATTTTATTTATTACATTCTACAAATACATGTCTGGAGGTCCGTGTCAAGGGTTGAGTTACCCCACTCTACTTTATTTTTAACTTATTATCTTATAATTATTATTTACAGACAGAAGGCTGTCAGTGGACAGACAGAAAGCTGTCAGTGGAGAGTCAAAAGGCTGTCAGAGGACAGAAGGCTGTGAGAAGTCAGATCTGATTTAATCCACCTTAATGAAGGAATACCTTAATTGCTCAAATGAAATATAAAAACTCGATTCTAAGAGAAAAAACAAAAAAACATTAAGGAATAGTCAAGGTCCACGCCGTAGATTTTCCGTGAAAACGTCGGGATAAAATCATTTTTCATTTTCTTTTCGATGCTGCCGTAGCTCTTGCATTTGCTCGGCACTAGACTTTTTAGGTTTTTTAAATTCCTTTTGATGCGAGCTTTCCTCTGATTTGCGTTTTCTATAATTCTGCGCATATTTACGATTCATATGAGACGACATCTTTAATTTTTTTTTGCAATTTTCAATTTAATACCGATTTTTACATATATTTCGGCGAATATTTTTGTTGTTTCACTTTGAGTCCTAGTAGTGCTCCTCAAGATCTTTACAATGACACCCGAAGCAACGTCCTATCTAAACGCGTTATCACACTACACTAATTCCTAATTTTACACAACGCTAATTCGCAACAATCATCCCCCGGCGGCCACACTAGTCCGATAACGTCACAGGCAAACCAAGCAAAACACTGCACAACAAACACGTACAGACATGCTCTATCCATCCGTTATTATCGCATTATTAGTCTCGTAGTTATTATCGATTGAAATCTGACGTATTTCTTGACGTATTTTTATTATGTAACACGCGAATAGACGTTTTCACGTCAAAAATACAATATTAATAAAAAAAAAGGTTCGGTGGTTCGGTATGGCCGATAATAGGCTAAGGGTCTTCACCACTCGGGTCTGCTACACCACAATAAGAGAAAAAAATGAAAGAAGTAATTTTGACTCGGTTACATCTAGGACACACCAGGCTGACCAATGGACATCTGATGGCTCCTGAACCCTCTCCTCTGCGGGGTGGTCTATGTTTCAGACACCTCCTTGCCGAATGCATTCCGAGAATTTCAACCTAGCGGTGAATATTTCTGAAATCCTATCTGATGATAGCTCCCAAATTAAACTATAAAACAAAATTGTCTTCTTCACGTAGCCCTTCTATATCGTTTACAACAATCTCGATCACTATAGATCGACCATTTCGATTATTATAAATTTTCGCCTATCCAAATTAGCCCGCTAGTATCCCCACCGACCCCCGTGGTCGAAATACCTTAAACAATATTTAAAAGAAAAAAAACAAAAAAACATTAGTATATTAGAGTTTTCCTCAACTTCTGTACATCTGAAACTATTATTGTTGACAGGGATCTACCGGAACATCTTCCAAATAGCTAGCCAGATATTTATCTGTAATCATGGCACAGATGTGGCAGCCTAACAGAAAGTGGTCTCCGTGTCTTTTTTTTTACTTTCTTATACCTGTTTTCACATTTTAATGTCTCGCGATGAAGTCTGCCTGTGCCTGTGTCTCGATAGTTTTGAGCTCTCTACCGAAAAAAAACTAATGTAGCTACGAACTTGAAATTTGGAATGAAGGGATCACATATTCTAACTCAGATCTCATTACATTTTGGCCGAAATCAAACGAAAATTGAGACCAATTTACCCCGGGACCTAACTACATTTTACAAGATATATCTTATGTTTATTACCTAATCTAAAATCTTTTGAAGTAATAGTGGTAGAAAAAACGAAAAAACATATTTTATATGAAATACGATTTTTTATAGGTCGTCCGGTTTTCGACATACATGCCGAAAACCATCTCGAAATGTAGTTTTGAAACATATATTTAGGCCCGAAAACGGTTATTCTTAAAGAAAAATTGATTCTTACCAAAATTGTTTCTTATAAAATTTCCAATCGCTAATAAGTCCTCAGATTAGAGGTAGGATCAATAACACAAAAGTTATAGTGGCCCGAAGAATGTCAACTAAATGTCTATAAAGAATATATCGAAGTAATTTTTCAATCGTAATTCATAGCAACGAACTTTTTTTTGGGGGCTTATGTTCGATGCATATTAGCCATGTCACTGTGTTATCTAATTATTTACGACATCCATGGCCCCGGGAGCGAGTTCTATCTACGAAAAAAAACTCATTCCCGAACGGGATTCGAACCCGCCTCCATGGCTCCCAACGAACTTTAAAATATGGATTATCTATTGGTAGTTTTTTTGAAAAATTATAAAAATTAAGAAAAAATATATGTGATGTGGCCATTACAAGACTTTCTTATACCAAGAACGCTAACAGATCACTCTGTCACCCCCTCCCCTTCTCAAAATCATTTCATTTTGCCTCATAGTAGAGTAGTAATTTTCTTTTATTACAATAATTTATCAAATTGCAGTTAAATGAGTTCATAAATATAATGTTTATTTATATTTATACTTTATTTATATTTATTCTCAGTGAAATTATTTTTTTTTAAATTGCATAAATAGTGCATTAAGGCAGGCGAAGAAGGGTATTTGAAATCCATTACAGCCCCATTTACTTAAAATGGTGGCCCATCAAGAGCAGTGCCAATTTTCAGAAGTACTACGGTTTATTGACCGTTAGAAACAATCCAAACGTAAATATCTGTATCGTAAGATAAAAACCTCATATTTTTTAGGAATTTGAATATTTTTTTTATATACTTGAATTTTCTTAGAAAGTGTATTATTATTATTTATTTTTTGTTCTGGGTATGCTCATCTCTATACATAAAATCCAAACTTCGTTTGAGTGTCTCTTAACTAATAGCTCAAAGATCGGATCGTATATTCATGAAACTCGCAGCGTTATTCAAGGAAGATATGCGGAATAAAGACTGTATGAATGGCATTTAAACATTTTGTGCACAAGAGTGACCAAAACATGAAATGAACGGTTCATCAGATTTTCAACAAATTTCACAATCAGTATACGTTGCATACATAGCATATATGACAATCTAAAATTTCGAATGGGAGAGCAGGTTGTGCATAGGGCTTTGGTCACTTGGTCTTACCACGGTTGCGGGTTCGAATCCCGTCCGAGTTTTATTTCTTACTAGCAGTAATACCCGGCGTTGCCCGGGGAACTTTGACTTTTCTACTATTATCTCCTATAAGTCTTTTAAATTCTTCAACAGTACATTCATGATGTTATAATTTTCAATTATTCATACGGAATAAGGCTTATAGTCCTTCAACGTCAAACACCCCAGCTAGTAAGTTTTTAGGACCCCTGGGCATCACAGCTAGTATGCGTCTTTCAACGGCGGAAACCACAGATAGTGAATACTTAGCATCGCTGGACATCCTAGCCAGTGCGTACTTAAGAACGCTATTGACCGCAGCTAGTAAATGCCTTGCAACAGCGGACCCCACAGCGAATACATAGTTACTACTACTACATGAGAAATTCATGACAATCCGATTACCCTTCAATGATTCAGCATTATTTTTATGCTTAGCCCCCCCTCCCAAATTTTTAAAATGTCACATAGTGTATTTTTTTATTTGACCATCAAGAATCCTACATGTGAAATTTCGTGACAATCCGATCATCCGTTAATGACCTATCACTATCTTCAAATTTAGGCCTACCCCCATAACCCCCCTCCCGTTCACAATTTTTTGACGTCACACACCCTATTTTTCTATTTGGCCTTTATGAATACTTCATGTGAAATTTCGTGACAATCCGATCATCCGTTAATGACTTATCACTATACTTATACTTAGGCCCCCATCAACCCACCCTCCCATTCAAAATTTTGTGACATATACACTCTATATTTCTATTTGGCTTTTAATAATACTACATGTGAAATTCCATGACAATACGACCAACCGTTATTGAGCTAGCACCATATTTATACTTAGGTCCCCCCGCCTCTCCCCCCCCTCCCTTACAAAATTTTGAGCCGTTACACCGCCTATTTTTTATTTGGTCTTCAGGAATACTACATGTGAAACTTTGTGACAATTCGATCAACCGTTAATGAGCTAGCTCTATATTTATACTTAGGCCCCCGCACAACCCCCCCCCCCCCCTCCCGTTCAAAACTTTGGGACGCCACACACCTTATTTTTCTATTTGGCCTTCAGGAATACTCCATGTGAAATTTCGTGACAATCCGACCAACCGTTAAAGAATTAGCTCTATATTTATACTTAGGCCCCCCCACAACCCCCCCTCCCGTTCAAAACTTTGGCACGCCACACACCTTTTTTTCCTATTTGGCTTTTAAAAATACCACGTGAAATTTCATGACGATTCGCCCATTAGTTAATGAGTTAGCTCTATATTTATACTTAGGCCCCCCCACAACCCCCCCTCCCGTTCAAAACTTTGGGACGCCACACACCTTTTTTTCCTGTTTGGCTTTTAAAAAGACTACGTGTGAAATTTCATGACAATTCGACCATTAGTTAATGTGTTAGCACGATTTATATACTTAAGCCCCCCTTACAACCCCCCCTCCCGATCAAAACTTTGGGACGCCACACACCTTATTTTTCTATTTGGCCTTCAGGAATACTCCATTTGAAATTTCGTGACAATCCGACCAACCGTTAAAGAATTAGCTCTATATTTATACTTAGGCCCCCCCACAACCCCCCCTCCCGTTCAAAACGTTGGGACGCCACACACTTTATTTTCCTATTTGGCTTTTAAAAATACTACGTGAAATTTCATGACGATTCGCCCATTAGTTAATGAGTTAGCTCTATATTTATACTTAGGCCCCCCCACAACCCCCCCTCCCGTTCAAATCTTTGGGACGCCACACACCTTTTTTTCCTATTTGGTTTAAAAAAATACTACATGTGAAATTTCATGACGATTCGCCCATTAGTTAATGAGTTATCTCTATATTTATACTTAGGCCCCCCCACAACCCCCCCTCCCGTTCAAAACTTTGGGACGCCACACACCTTTTTTTCCTGTTTGGCTTTTAAAAAGACTACGTGTGAAATTTCATGACAATTCGACCATTAGTTAATGTGTTAGCACTATTTATATACTTAGGCCCCCCTTACAACCCCCACTCCCGATCAAAACTTTGGGACGCCACACACCTTTTTTTCCTATTTGGCTTTTAAAAATACTACATGTGAAATTTCATGACGATTCGCCCATTAGTTAATGAGTTAGCTCTATATTTATACTTAGGCCCCCCCACAACCCCCCCTCCCGTTCAAAACTTTGGGACGCCACACACCTTTTTTTCTTGTTTGGCTTTTAAAAATACTACATGTGAAATTTCATGACAATTCGCCCATTAGTTAATGACTTATCACTATACTTATACTTAGGCCCCCATCAACCCACCCTCCCATTCAAAATTTTGTGACATATACACTCTATATTTCTATTTGGCTTTTAATAATACAGTGAAACCTGGTTAATTGGAATCTCAAGGGACCAAGACATATGTACTAATTATTGAGGGTTTCCAATAATCCAGTTTTCCAATTAAGCAGGTTTAAAATTATAGTTGTCTCATTTACAGAGGCCCCCACTTACAGAGGTCGAAATGTGTCGTTATTCCATTTTTAGAGGTGGAAATGTTAATAAAAATGCGTATTTTTGGTGTTATGAATTTAATGTAGGTATGAATGTACATACATAATGTATTGCGTCGAAAAAAAAAACAATACGTAAAGTTTATGACTTAAATAATACGTAATAAATAATACGTAAAGTTTATGACTTAAAGTAATCGGTTATGTTTGTTTGTACTTGATTGCTAGTTGCTGAAACCTGTTTCTCAATAGAATAAATTTGATCAAAAATATTAGAATTATCAATATTTGACATTTCGAAATACTTGTGTAAAGTTTCTAAAGCTTCCATTGCCTCACGCTTTGAAATTTTTACTGGAGTCTCTTCACAGTCTTCTTCTTCTTCTTCTGTGTCCAAAGAAGAATACATAGCAACTATGTCATCATCATTGAGCTCCTCTGAAATGAGTACATTAACATCCATAGAAACGAAATCCGGAAAAGTCGCCTGCTGCTCATTTAAGTCATTCCTATGTGTGGTAAATATTCTATCCCATTCTGGAAACGTTGCACAGATCTCTAGCTCCTCTTGTAGGCTCTCAGGTTCAGATACATTCGTCACTTTGAATCCAGCTTTTTTGAAGCAATTACTAATTGTGGTTTTGCTGACAGAAAACCAAGCTTTTCTCGCAAATCTCATGGCCTGGAGGATGTTGATTTCTGGGCTTTTATCTTCTTCTATAGATTTAAGAACATACTGAACAACTTCCTTCCTGTAGTAAACCTTAAAGTTGTTGATAATACCCTGATCCATGGGTTGCAATTTACTTGTGGTATTGGCGGGTATTTTGTACACTTTTATTCCCTTGTTTTTAGGTCAAAACCTGAGATAGTACTGGCAAACAAAGCATGCGCGAAATGTATGTAAACAAACATGTCAAAACGTGTTAATACCTGATTAATTTGTCTCATTTATACAGGTAATTGAGCTACAGAGTCTCAATTATAGAGGTAAACATCGGAAAAGTCTTAGAATTCAAATCTCATTTAACCAGGTTCAAAAAGTCCCATTAACAGAGGTAATTTAATGAAAAAGAACCGGGACCTCATTGCAACTCTCAATAATAGAGGTTTCTCATTAATCCAGGTCCCACTTAACCAGGTTTCACTGTACTACATGTGAAAGGTCATGACAATACGACCAACCGTTATTGAGCTAGCACCATATTTATACTTAGGTCCCCCCGCCTCTCCCCCCCCCTCCCTTACAAAATTTTGAGCCGTTACACCGCCTATTTTTTTATTTGGTCTTCAGGAATACTACATGTGAAACTTTGTGACAATTCGATCAACCGTTAATGAGCTAGCTCTATATTTATACTTAGGCCCCCGCACAACCCCCCCCCCCCCCCCCCTCCCGTTCAAAACTTTGGGACGCCACACACCTTATTTTTCTATTTGGCCTTCAGGAATACTCCATGTGAAATTTCGTGACAATCCGACCAACCGTTAAAGAATTAGCTCTATATTTATACTTAGACCCCCCCACAACCCCCCCTCCCGTTCAAAACTTTGGCACGCCACACACCTTTTTTTCCTATTTGGCTTTTAAAAATACCACGTGAAATTTCATGACGATTCGCCCATTAGTTAATGAGTTAGCTCTATATTTATACTTAGGCCCCCCCACAACCCCCCCTCCCGTTCAAAACTTTGGGACGCCACACACCTTTTTTTCCTGTTTGGCTTTTAAAAAGACTACGTGTGAAATTTCATGACAATCCGACCAACCGTTAAAGAATTAGCTCTATATTTATACTTAGGCCCCCCCACAACCCCCCCTCCCGTTCAAAACTTTGGGATGCCACACACCTTATTTTCCTATTTGGCTTTTAAAAATACTACGTGAAATTTCATGACGATTCGCCCATTAGTTAATGAGTTAGCTCTATATTTATATTTAGGCACCCCCACAACCCCCCCCTCCCATTCAAAACTTTGGGACGCCACACACCTTTTTTTCCTATTTGGCTTTTAAAAAGACTACGTGTGAAATTTCATGAGAATTCGACCATTAGCTAATGTGTTAGCACTATTTATATACTTAGGCCCTCCTTACAACCCCCCCTCCCGATCAAAACTTTGGGACGCCACACACCTTTTTTTCCTATTTGGCTTTTAAAAATACTACATGTGAAATTTCGTGACAATCCGACCAACCGTTAAAGAATTAGCTCTATATTTATACTTAGGCCCCCCCACAACCCCCCCTCCCGTTCAAAACGTTGGGACGCCACACACCTTATTTTCCTATTTGGCTTTTAAAAATACTACGTGAAATTTCATGACGATTCGCCCATTAGTTAATGAGTTAGCTCTATATTTATACTTAGGCCCCCCCACAACCCCCCCTCCCGTTCAAATCTTTGGGACGCCACACACCTTTTTTTCCTATTTGGCTTAAAAAAATACTACATGTGAAATTTCATGACGATTCGCCCATTAGTTAATGAGTTACCTCTATATTTATACTTAGGCCCCCCCACAACCCCCCCTCCCGTTCAAAACTTTGGGACGCCACACACCTTTTTTTCCTGTTTGGCTTTTAAAAAGACTACGTGTGAAATTTCATGACAATTCGACCATTAGTTAATGTGTTAGCACTATTTATATACTTAGGCCCCCCTTACAACCCCCACTCCCAATCAAAACTTTGGGACGCCACACACCTTTTTTTCCTATTTGGCTTTTAAAAATACTACATGTGAAATTTCATGACGATTCGCCCATTAGTTAATGAGTTAGCTCTATATTTTTACTTAGGCCCCCCCACAACCCCCCCTCCCGTTCAAAACTTTGGGACGCCACACACCTTTTTTTCTTGTTTGGCTTTTAAAAATACTACCTGTAAAATTTCATGACAATTCGCCCATTAGTTAATGAGTTAGCACTATTTTTATACTTAGGCTTCCCCACAACCCCCCCTCCCGATCAAAATTTTGGGACGCCACATAGCCTATTATTCAATAGGGCTCAAAAGAATGCTACATGGGCAGTTTCATAAAAATCCGTCCAGCGGTTTGGGCGTGATGCTGGAACAAACATACATACATACATACATACATACAAACAAACAAACAAACAAACAAACAAACCCCGTTTCAGCTTTAATTATATAGATTTGGCCTTCAGGAATACTCCATGTGAAATTTCGTGACAATCCGACCAACCGTTAAAGAATTAGCTCTATATTTATACTTAGGCCCCCCCACAACCCCCCCTCCCGTTCAAAACTTTGGGATGCCACACACCTTATTTTCCTATTTGGCTTTTAAAAATACTACGTGAAATTTCATGACGATTCGCCCATTAGTTAATGAGTTAGCTCTATATTTATATTTAGGCACCCCCACAACCCCCCCCTCCCATTCAAAACTTTGGGACGCCACACACCTTTTTTTCCTATTTGGCTTTTAAAAAGACTACGTGTGAAATTTCATGACAATTCGACCATTAGTTAATGTGTTAGCACTATTTATATACTTAGGCCCTCCTTACAACCCCCCCTCCCGATCAAAACTTTGGGACGCCACACACCTTTTTTTCCTATTTGGCTTTTAAAAATACTACATGTGAAATTTCATGACGATTCGCCCATTAGTTAATGAGTTAGCTCTATATTTATACTTAGGCCCCCCACAACCCCCCCTCCCGTTCAAAACTTTGGGACGCCACACACCTTTTTTTCCTTTTTGGCTTTTAAAAATACTACATGTGAAATTTCATGACAATTCGACCATTAGTTAATGAGTTAGCACTATTTATATACTTAGGCCCCCCTTACTACCCCCCCTCCCGATCAAAATTTTGGGACGCCACATAGCCTATTATTCAATCGGGCTCAAAAGAATGCTACATGTGAAGTTTCATAAAAATCCGTCCAGCCGTATGGGCGTGATGCTGGAACAAACATACAAACACACAAACCCACAAACCCCGTTTCAGCTTTATTAATATAGACTTAAACGTTCCGCTCAACATAGGGTACGTGACATCACCCAACACTCCTGCCAATCTCCAAAGCCCACTTATATTCCACATTTCTTCCTTGATAATGTTAGTAGAAACCAAACGGTAACTTATTTTATCATACATATGGAGTCTATCGAGCTCAGGATCGCCACTTAGAAATCTAGCCAAGGCACTTAGGTCAGATATTTTATTCGGGAAGATAAAAATAAATTTGAGCACGTCGTCCTTCGGATTAGACTTTAGGCTATGATCGAGGGCCTTTTTGTATGTCAGGTGCTCGATAATGAGTCCTATGTTATGTAACTAAACCTAGGTAGCTAAAATTTCACTTAGGTTCAAAAAACCTTGAGCACGTCGTCCTTCGGATAGGACTTTCCCGATATATCTAAATCTGTCTATCAGTTTTAACAAATATTAAATCTATAAACCGTTAAAAAGCAGGAAGTTTGAAGAATGGTATTTAGCCCGACGTTTTTCGAAAAACATTTTTATTTCAATTTTTGTGTAGGATTCAGATATCCCGGATGTTCATCAGTTTTAACAAATATTAAAACTAAAAACCGTTTAAAAGCGAGAAATTTGAAGAATGGAGTTTACCGAGCTCAGGATCGCCATTTCGAAATCTAGCCAAGTCACTTAGGTCAGATGTTTTAATCGGGAAGATAAAAATAAATTTGAGCACGTCGTCCTTCGGTTTGGACTTTAAGCTATGATCGAGGGCCTTTTCGTATGTCGGGTACTCGATAATGAGTCGTATGTTACGTATCTAAACCTGGGTAGTTGAAATTTCATTTACGTTAAAAATAACTTGAGCACGTCGTCCTTCGGTTTGGACTCTAAGCTATGATCGAGGGCTTTTTCGTATGTCAGGTACTCGATAATGAGTCGTATGTTACGTATCTAAACCTGGGTAGCTGAAATTTCACTTAGGTTAAAAATAAATTTGAGCACGTCGTCCTTCGGATGGGACTTCCCCGATATATCTGAATCTGTATATCAGTTTTAACAAATATTAATACTAAAAACCGTTTAAAAGCGAGAAATTTGAAGAATGGAGTTTACCGAGCTCAGGATCGCCATTTAGAAATCTAGCCAAGTCACTTAGGTCAGATGTTTTAATCGGGAAGATAAAAATAACTTTGAGCACGTCGTCCTTCGGATGGGACTTTCCCGATACATCTGAATCTTTCTTTGGTTGACCATCTTCGTTTCTGGATGCTGCCTATCTACCAACATAGCTGTATTAATTTGCAACAGCGGCCACCACAGCTAGTACGAAGTTAGGAACCCTGGGCACCACATCTAGTATGTGCCTTGCAACAGCGGACCCCACAGCTAGTACGAAGTTCGGAACGCTGAGCACCACATCTAGTATGTGCCTTGCAACAGCGGACCCCACAGGTAGTACGAAGTTCGGAACGCTGAGCACCACATCTAGTTTGTGCCTTGCAACAGCGGACCCCACAGCTAGTACGAAGTTCGGAACGCTGAGCATCACAGCTAGTATGCTTTTGTAACGACGGACCCCACAGCTAGTACGTTTTTGGGCCTACAGGTAGTAGGTGCCTTGCAACTGCGGACCCCACAGATAGTATGTAGTTAGAACCACAGGGCATCATAGCTAGTATGAGTTTTGCAACGGCGGACCCCACAGCTAGTACCTACGTTGTTAAATACGCTGGGCCACACTGCTAGCGCCTTGCAACAGCAGACCCCACAGCTAGTACGTAATTAGGAACGCTGGGCATCACAGCTAGTAAATGTCTTGTAGGTGCCTTGCAACAGCGAACCCCACAGCCAGTACATAGTTAGGAACGCTGGGGCTGAGCACTACAGCTAGTAAGTACCTTGCAACAGCGGACCCCACAGCTAGTACGATATTAGGAACGCTGGGCATCACAGCTAGTAAATGTCTTGCAACAGTGAACCCTACAGCGAATACATAGTTTCTACTACTACATGTGAAATTCATGACAATCCGATTACCCTTCAATGATTCAGCATTATTTTCATGCTTAGCCCCCCCTCCCAAATTTTTAAAATGTCACATAGTGTATTTTTTTATTTGACCATCAAGAATACTACATGTGAAATTTCGTGACAATCCAATCATCCGTTAATGACCTATCACTATCTTCAAATTTAGGCCTACCCCCATAACCCCCCTCCCGTTCACAATTTTTTGACGTCACACACCCTATTTTTCTATTTGGCCTTTATGAATACTTCATGTGAAATTTCGTGACAATCCGATCATCCGTTAATGACTTATCACTATACTTATACTTAGGCCCCCATCAACCCACCCTCCCGTTCAAAATTTTGTGACATATACACTCTATATTTCTATTTGGCTTTTAAGAATACTACATGTGAAATTCCATGACAATACGACCAACCGTTAATGAGCTAGCACTATATTTATACTTAGGCCCCCCCGCCACAACCCCCGCTCCCGTAAACAATTTTGAGCCGTCACACCGCCTATTTTTCTATTTGGCCTCCAGGAATACTACATGTGAAATTTCGTGACAATCCGATCATCCGTTAATGACTTATCACTATACTTATACTTAGGCCCCCATCAACCCACCCTCCCGTTCAAAATTTTGTGACATATACACTCTATATTTCTATTTGGCTTTTAAGAATACTACATGAGAAATTCCATGACAATACGACCAACCGTTAATGAGCTAGCACTATATTTATACTTAGGCCCCCCCGCCACAACCCCCCCTCCCTAAACAATTTTGAGCCGTCACACCGCCTATTTTTCTATTTGGCCTCCAGGAATACTACATGTGCAATCTCGTGACAATCCGATCATCCGTTAATGACTTATCACTATACTTATACTTAGGCCCCCATCAACCCACACTCCCGTTCAAAATTTTGTGACATATACACCCTATATTTCTATTTGGCTTTTAAGAATACTACATGTGAAATTCCATGACAATACGACCAACCGTTATTGAGCTAACACCATATTTATACTTAGGCCCCCCCGCCACTACCCCCCCCTCCCGTACAAAATTTTGAGCCGTTACACCGCCTATTTTTTTATTTGGTCTTCAGGAATACTACATGTGAAACTTTGTGACAATTCGACCAACCGTTAATGAGCTAGCTCTATATTTATACTTAGGCCCCCCCGCAACCCCCCCTCCCGTTCAAAACTTTGGGACGCCACACACCTTATTTTTCTATTTGGCCTTCAGGAATACTCCATGTGAAATTTCGTGACAATCCGACCAACCGTTAAAGAATTAGCTCTATATTTATACTTAGGCCCCCCCGCCACAACCCCCCTCCCGTAAACAATTTTGACCGTCACACCGCCTATTTTTCTATTTGGCCTCCAGGAATACTACATGTGAAATTTCGTGACAATCCGATCATCCGTTAATGACTTATCACTATATTTATACTTAGGCCCCCCCCACAACCCCCCCTCTACATACAATACTACATGTGAAATTTCATGACGATTCGCCCATTAGTTCATGAGTTAGCTCTATATTTATACTTAGGCCCCCCCACAACCCCCCCTCCCGTTCAAAACTTTGGGACGCCACACACCTTTTTTTTCTTGTTTGGCTTTTAAAAAGACTACGTGTGAAATTTCATGACAATTTGACCATTAGTTAATGAGTTAGCACTATTTATATACTTAGGCCCCCCTTGAGTGTCGCCCCAACAGCCGGGGTGAACAGACGTGTCTAAGGTCGCTCCGTATAAGTTCGTTCAAAGTAGCGGAAAAAGTGCGAAAGTTGAATCTCTGTCGCGGCAGTTAGTGGTCAGAGGCATTAAGGAATATTTCCTGAAAATTTCAGCTCCATCGACCCAACCGCGCGGCAGTTATAAACAGGTACATTTTTGGTATTTTTGTTGTGATTCCACGGGGCAGGATGGAGAGTCACGCCGAACCCAAGAGTGGGGAGGCTGATGCTTGGCTCCTCCCACCCCCCACCACTGACCCAGCCAGGCCTTCAGCCCCACTTCCTCTGGTGGGTCCGAACCATAAACTATCCCAGACGGTAGTTGCTGGGCCCTCCTCAGGGCCAACAGAGCTGTTAATAGACAGCAAAAACGAAGACCCAATGGATGAGGCCCGTGCCATCCAGGCCGAGATCTCGGCCATACTCCGCAAAGTCAAGGTTAGCGTTACGGACCGCGAACGGGTGAACATGGGGATCGCCCGCCTCCTGGTCCTGATGTCTACGGTGCAGGAGGTGGCCGAGGCCAAGGTCAGGATGGCGAAGGAAATCGTGGGGAGTCTGACCGAGACGGTGGCGACAACAATTGCCGCCGGCTTAGCCGGCCTCCCCCAGCGGCCCCTTCCAGTAGGAACAGAGGCTCCCCCCCTCCCCCACCAGTTCAGGACTCTGCCGGAAGAGGGACCAGAAAGACAGGGGAAGAAGAAGAAGAGAGGAGCAGTGATACAGACGCCAAGAAGTACTACCGCTCCTCCCTCTCCCGTACCTAGTCCAGAAGCGAGCGGTACGAAGACCGAGTTTCCTCCTCCCATCCCAAGGCCCCCACCGCCCCCCCCATTCGTATCCAGTGGAGGGTTGGAGATTGACGGGACCCCTCTCCCGCCCTCTCCCCCCCCGCCCCCTATCACTGATGCCGAATACCCGAGCCCGGCGGCTTGGACACAGGTGGTTAGGAAGAAGAAGAAGAAGTCGGCCGCCCCTGCAGCAGCACCAACAGCAGCGGCGACAACCCACCCGGGACGAAGACCGCTCCCCCCCACCAAGAGGAAAGAGAACGTCCTCAGACAGCTCGCTACGGCCGGGGAGGGCCAAAACCGCCCTAAGGCCTTCATGGCCGTGGTAGAGCTGTCCAATAAAAAGGACACGCGCCCGCTGACGGCCGCAATGGACCAGGTGACACCGGGAGAGCTTGGGATCACCATGTTAAACAGTAGGCCCGCCAGGAGAGGGGGGATCCTCTTGGAGGTGTCTTCGGCCGAGGAACTCGCGACGCTAACCGCCAGCGCCCGACTCCAAGAGTTGGGTCTGAGGGCGGAGGCGCTGCACAGGAGAAGACCGCGCTTAGCGGTCTTCGATGTGCCTGCGGGTTGGTCGGCCGAGGACCTCTCCAGGAGATTCCAAGTCCAGCGCCCCACACTCTCCCCCATAGTCCCTATATATAAAAAGGGCCCCCCCGGCAGACCAACGGTGCGCTGGGTAGTTGAAACGACCCCTGCGACCCGAAGAGACCTCATCACCACCGGCAGGATCACCCTAGGGTGGTATACTTGTGCTGTGCGGGACTGCCTGGACGTCACCAGGTGTGGAAGATGCCATGGATTTGGCCACCCGGAGAAACGGTGCCCAAGTAAGGAGAAGGTGTGTGCTTGGTGCTCCGCTACAGGGCACGACAGCGCCAGCTGCAAGAGGAAGGCGTTGCCGCCGAAATGTTGTAACTGCGGCAGCGGGAAACCGGGTGCGATCCACAGCGCCGATAGCGCTACATGCCCGTCATATATCCGAGCGCTCGAGAAGTTGGCCTCGCGTACGGACTATGGCGAGTAGAGATGCGGAGCACACGGGTTTCCACGTTGTCCAGCACAACATGCATAGGCGTAAGAGAGTGGCGGATGAGTTGCGAGCACTGGTGTACGCTGAGTCCGTTCAACTCCTGGCTCTACAGGAGCCCCATTGTATAAGAAATCGCGTGGCAGGCTTCGGTATTGGCCACAGAATAATAACTGGCGCACGGAACAACGAACGGCCTATGGCCGCAATCGTTGTGACCGGCCCCCAAGTGGATGTGATGGCGCTCCCCCATCTGTCCACCAGCCATATTGCTGTGGCCTGCATCAGGCACGCCAACGTCGATTGTTATGTGATCAGCGGATATTTCCCTCCGTCTGAGAGCATAGACCTACAATTGGGCCACTTGGACCACGTGTTGGATGAGCTGGCGGGACGCCAAGTCATAGTTATGGCGGACGCCAACGCCTGGTCTGTCTCCTGGGGATCGGTTCGCACCGACCGCCGGGGCGACAGACTAATGGAGTTGATCGCCCGCCATCACCTGTGCATAGTCAACGACCAACATTCTCCGCCCACTTTTCGTAGTGCCAATGGAGAATCGCATATCGATGTCACGTTGGTTTCTGGAGAACTATACAGGGCTGTCGGTGGCTGGGGAGTCCGAGGGGTTACGTCTAGTGACCACGAAGTCCTAGACGTGAGGCTCTTTGACGCGCAGCTATCGGCAGTCAGGTCTAGGGATCCTCGCTTTGCAACTCGCAAAGCGATACCGGAAGCCTTCGTGGCCGCCGCTGCTGCCTACTCCTGTGACGAAGAATGGGAAGGTCTCAGGGGTTCCGACCCGGTCGACCAGATTGAGGAGGGTGCCGACAGACTCAGTAGTATTCTGCTGAGGGCTGCCGACGAGACCATCCCCAGGAAGGTCGACCGATTGAGGAAAGTCCCCTGGTGGAGCGAAGACCTCACCCTCGCCAAAAGGGCCGTTTATCGTGCCAGGAGGCGGTACCAGCGGTGCCGAGATCAGCTCCATCGGGTTATTCGCAGGGAAGAGTACCGGCAGCTCAGCGAGGCCTACGGTCGGAGCATCGAAGCCGCCAAGATAACAAGCTGGAGAAGGTTCGTAGAGGACGAGTCCAGCAAAAACCCGTGGGGGATTCCCTATCGGATCGCCACTGGGAGGTTCAAGACGGTCGCCCCGGTGGCCTCAATCAGGAATGGCATCCAGCATGCCTTGTCCCTGGAGGAGGCCAGCGGGATGTACCTACGCCAAGCCTTCCCGGAGGATGACCCGGCAGGGGATACACCCATCCAACATAACATCAGGTGTGCTGCCCGTGACTTGCCGGACACGGAGGATGCCCCCGATTGGGATGAGCTGGATCTGACCCTGGTGATTGGGAGGCAGAAGCGTGGCGGCGCCCCTGGGAGCGATCTCATGGACGCGGCCATGATCAAGAAAGCCTACCCGGTCATTAAGACAGATCTACTCTACCTGTACAATGCCTGCCTGGGACGGGGCCACTTCCCGAGTGCTTGGAAACGTGCCTTGGTGTGCACGTTTGTCAAGCCTGGGGATAGGGACCTTTCCCTGGCAAGCAGCTACAGACCGATCAGTCTTCTGTCTCTGTTCGGTAAGATACTGGAAGGACTCGTCCTTGACAGGATCCGCACCCAAGTATACGCCTTCGTATCCCCTAGACAGTATGGTTGCTTGAGGGGTAGGTCAACCGAGGACGCGTTGATAACGCTGAGGTCGGATGTTGAAGGGAACAGAAGCAAATATGCCCTCTGTATCTTCTTCGACATCGCGGCGGCGTTTGACTGCGCCTGGTGGCCTGCCATCCTCACACAACTGCGTGCTATGGGACCGCCAAGGAATATATTTGGGCTGATATCCAGTTTCCTCGACGGCCGTTCTGCGACTGTAAGTCAGCTGTATGCCAGCACATCAGTGAACATCACTAGAGGATGCCCCCAGGGCTCGGTCTTAGGACCAACACTCTGGAACATACTCCTTGATGGACTGCTCCGTGAACTCGAGAATCATGAATATAAGGCCATAGCCTATGTTGACGATCTCGTAATCACGGTGCACGCTGATAACCGGGCAGCTCTGACCCGCACAGCCCAAACCGCCATCGACTTCGTCGACAGCTGGTGCTGCGCCAATAAGCTGGCCCTCTCACCAAGCAAGACTATGGCCCTGCTAATGAGAGGGAAAACCAACGCCCGCCACCCCTTCTCCTTGGGGATGCGCGTTGAATTCCCGGAGACGGTCTCATACCTAGGTGTGAGGCTGGGTCCGGGCTTCAGGGCGACTCCCCACGCTGTTGCCATCAAAGAAAGGACAAATGCTACTTTCAACGCTCTGAGCTGCCTAGCTCGCGCAACATGGGGCCTCAAGTACTCAGCGTGTAGAACAATCTACACGGGGGTGTTCGAGGCTGTGGCTCGATACGCTGCTGCAGGATGGTGGTTACGTCCCACCAAGCAGCAGAGAACGAGACTACTGCAGGCCCAAAGAGCTGCCCTCCTGAGAGTCACAAAGGCCTATCGTACTGTCTCCACTGCAGCGCTACAGGTGCTGGCAGGAGCTCCGCCCATAGACTTGGTCTTGGACGGGGCGGTCGCCTCGTACTACTGTAGACGCAATCTGCCCCTGAGAACAGATATAGATGAGCCCTTGCGCCTCGTCCTGGAGGGCGAGCTACGTGGACAGAACAGACCAGAGCGTTGCAAGGACATAGTCCAAGACTGGATAATGGACAGGTGGCAACAACGATGGTCGCACTCCTCCGACGGGCGAACGACATTCACGTATCTACCTGACGTCCGGGTCCGCCTGCGCTCCACTTGGGTACAACCCGATCACTGGACTTCTCAGGTACTTTCAGGTCACGGTGACTTCAACTCCAAACTCTTCTTCTTCAAGAGGAAGGATAGCCCGAACTGTTCGTGTGGCGGCATAGAGACTGCAGAACATGTGGTCCTCGATTGTCCCCTGTACGACAGGTCTAGGGTGGAGTTGATCCGCGCGACAGGATCGTACCTGGGATTGACCCTGCCGGAGTTGATAACGGAGTCGAACTATCCGGCGTTCGGCCGGTTTATCACCTCCTGGCGGGAACAGAAAAAGGCCCTTTGACCCGGCGCCGGGGGCGATTGACGGGCCGGGCCCGAGTCCTACCCCCGGCGACCGCGATGTAGAAGCAGCCCCACTCCACCGATCTCGAGCTCTCTCGGCGCCACCAGGCAGCCGCATCTTAAGGGGGCCCGGGAGCGCCAGTCTGTCCCGTAAGGGACCAAAGGCTGTCGCCCCCGGACACCCACAGCAACAGTAAATAAAACTATACTATATATATATATATATGTACTTCCTCCTTCCCCGACGATAAGCGGGCCGGGTGATTTACCGGAGCACCCGAAAAAAAAAAAAAAAAAAAAAAAAAAAAAAAAAAAAAAAAAAAAAAAAAAAAAAAAAAAAAAAAAAAAAAAAACTTAGGCCCCCCTTACAACCCCCCCTCCCGATCAACATTTTGGGACGCCAGATAGCCTATTATTCAATCGGGCTCAAAAGAATGCTACATGGGAAGTTTCATAAAAATCCGTCCAGCGGTTTGGGCGTGATGCTGGAACAAACATACAAACAAACCCCGTTTCAGCTTTATTAATATAGACAAGTCTTGACTTTGTCGACTCAATAAATATGTTCTCTGAAAAGGAGATTTTATTGAAATAAAAAACATTTGAAATAAAGAAATAAATTATAGATACTGATAATGAGAATGTTTCTCGAAACGTCTGCAATTGCTAGGTGGTAAAAGTAAGAAAAAAAAAAAATGGGAGAAATGTAGCTGTAATAAATATATTATACATAAATAAATATTCTTCTTACACAACCCCTAAGTATGTATGTTCATAAGTACATAATCAGAGCTTATGGACCAAATTAGGCCATATTTATCACATTATTTACGTTTAAAGTTATTTATTTCTCTAAGATAAAAATCCTTGGCAGTTTTTCTTTGATAAATAGACATATTTTCATATTTGTCGAAGGATTATCCCCTATTTTTCATCTGTATTTTCCTATGGAAGTGACATACGCATCCAGAGTAGCTCTCGGCTTCCTGTTGACTCCATCTTCTTCACCGATAATTTATTCTATAGAAAAACTTCTTTTTTTTCCCACCAGCCTCGTGTTTTTTTCCCTCCGCCTTGGTAATGATGAAACTTCTAGGGCCATTTCATGCCTTGCTATGTGTCATTGATGTCAACTTCAAGTGTTCATCATGGTACAGTTAGTTAGATATTATGACTCATGCCCGGGCTTTAACGAGGTCATACCGACTATGAGAGTCCTACTACATTTTGCCTACCTATTTGGGTTTTTGAGTCGACCCTCTTCTCTTTGAATTGAGCCCTTCTCTGGTCCCCCCGGCTCTTCGACTGATTTTGTTGAAAATTAATGGGTGTTCTTATTATGAGGTTTTGAATTTAAATATAAAATTTCATGTCGATACATTCAATGCATCGGCAATTATTAAGATTTTTGAATTGAGCCCTCCTCTGATCCCCCTCCCCTTCAGCCGACTTGTGTTAAAATCAATATCTATCGTCCTTAGAGGGCTTTAGATACACATGTGAAATTTCGTGTCGATACATTCATTCTATCGGCATACTTCTACTGGGGAAGTAGAAATGGTGTTTCCAGGTATAGAAAAACCTTTGAGGCACCGGTAACTGAGAGGTCGAAACCCGGCCAAAGTCCTTAGGTTTTATTTATCTAAGAAGTGAAAACACCTTTCGGTCCCGAGCCTGTACAAAGTAAGGGTGTTAAGGACCCCTACCCTAGGTGAATAAAATAGGGTAGGCAAAATTTAGGCCTCCCACAGTAGAATCGGGCTCATGTCGGGTTCATGAGTGAATTAAAAACACTCTGGTAGTAGGCGTTATGACCTCGTAGTTATAGCCCGGGCATGAGTCACAATATAACCCCTTTAACACGATCAGCTACCGATTTTATTGGCACAAAATTTAGTATGAGGATTTACGAGCCTCTATGTAACTATTGAATATTAGCACAAACGGTCGACTTGTTTTGGAGGGGGAGCGAAATGTTAGTTGATTAATTCGTTCTGGGGAAATACATAGCCAGTGATTCACCGACGACTTTTTGACGTGTAAACATCTTAGCTCTTGGTAGGGGCTATGTCAGAGCGTACGTTTCGTTGATGTGCAAGCGTAAGTGTGTCGGACGGTTGCGTGCGCAGCGCACACACACACAACTACACACTTCTTTATTTGTGATGTCAGCTGTTTTTGAGCATTTCTACGTTCATGGAAATGCTCAAGGAAATGAATGAATGTAAAGGTAAATATATAATAAAACCAATAACAATAAAACAACTCTAAAAAACATGATTAGATATCATTGTATTTTTACAACGATCATATTTACCGTTGTAGTGAATTTAACTAAAATATCAATATTACGAACTATAAAATGATCTTTCGGCAAGAAACTTTTAGGTTAAGATGATTCGATAGCTTTTTGTCATATCGATTTTTCATAACTTTATCAATACATTTAAAAAACTAAAACTAAATGTACTGTAGGTAGGTTTGTGCCAACATGGCGCTCATATCATTTGACCTAGATCCTTGAAAAGTTCAGGAAATGTTCAGACTGAACATTTATTACAATAAATAATGAGAGCCAACGATAAATTTAATAATGTGTGACGCTAAAACTTAGAAGAAGATATTTATTTGCAATATATTGGCCGGCTGCCGGCAATACAGCAATATCCCAACACCCTTCTCTAAGGAAACAAAACATAATTTCTTAGCTACAATGATAAATCATCTATATAAGTACCATAGATACTTCTAGAGTAATGTAACCGACGACGCTAAATGCTTTCTTAAAACCACTAACAACTAATCTACCATGTGGATACCAACCTCATCGGGCAAGTGACTAACATTCCCCCCTTGTTATATAATCGGCCAGAAATTCGATGTTGAGTTTTCACTGAAATTTAATGTTTTTTGACCTCTCTATAACCTGATCTCTATAACCTGATTACAAAAATTATAAAAAAAAAATCCTGTCTCTCTGTGACTGCGATAACTCCCGGGAGAATGAATATATCGACAAGAAATATATGCGTATCCAGAACCTCATAAAAACGACGCCTAATGATTTCTCCCAATTAGCAAAAGGGAACCTTAAAAACTAGCCATGTAATGAATATATCGACGTAACATTCAGTATGTACTTTCAAAACCCCATTAGGACGACAATTATTGACTTTTAACCAAATCGACCAAAGGGAACATTCATTACATCGGCAGTTATTGGGGTTTTTGAGTTGAGCGTCTCCCATAATCCCCCTTTCCTTTAGTCGATTTGGCTAAAAATCAACGTCTTTAGATGTTGCTGGATTCACATGTAAAATTTCATACAAATTGCAGTTGTTACATTCATTCTATCGAGAGCTTTCGTGTTCAGAGACGCACAGACACACAAACAGACATTTTTTTTTTTTTTTTTTTCATATTTGTAATTTGGTGGTCGGAAAACATGAAAAAATTCCATTGAAAACTCCGCATCGAATTGTTAACCTATTACATAACCTAACTACGGAGCAGTTCGCCGTTCTTCAGGATCTCAGGATCAGTCCTCAACACATCCTACATGATTTATCTAGTCTACTCGCAAATACTGAAAAATGTTAAATGAAACTCCTTGTCATTGAAACTATTTCTTAAAAATTTCTGGATTGTACGTAGGTACTAGAAATTATAAGATTTCCCTAAAAAAAAAAATGTTTTCAACCTTCCCTCCCAATCAGTAATCTTGCGTATGACTCTTGTTAATACAGTGACAACATGTTTAATTAGCTGAAGGAACCAACGCAGTACATGGATAACTCTGACAGATCCATAAAGATATATTAGATTTATCGTAGTGGGACATTGGGACAGTCCCAAGGCTCCAAGTTAGTAGGATAGCCTGTGGGGATCCAATTGATGGTTGTCCCGCCCTCTTCCAGAGGTCAGCAGTCCCAATCTTAACCATTCTGTCATCCGCCCAAGGAGCTCGTGTAGACATTTGGAAAAGTAAATAGTATCATTGCTTCTAAACATTTGTGACCTCCGTAGGACAGCGTACTCAAGGTTTTGTTACCCCTCAGATCAGGGTTGAATCCGCGATTTTAAGCACATTAGGAAAGCATGCTACCTCTGAGCTACCGTAGCCCTCAAGCAAATGATAGTATAGGTATTATGTAACCTTTTGTTAATGACTTTGTCGATATCACTAATTTGTAACCTCGAAATACAGAGAATTCCATACAATTTATGTAAATTGTTGGTATTTGATTAGTTAGCGTGGTTGGTATAAGAAAGTCCTGTAATTGTCACGTCACATTAAATTATTAGAATTATTTAATATTTTATCAAATTTAGAAAATTTGCTGGCATCCTAAAATTATATTTTTTGACACAGAGAATCCAAGTTAAGTAACCATAAATTAAAATAAAATTATACCTTACCTGCAATCTCCTTTATATTTAAAAAAAATAATTATTTAGATTATCTTTACGGAAAGTACTGTAGAAAACAGAATTTAAATAAATAAATAAAACAAACTTATTTTTTGAAATATTGTCTATTCCACTAAAGATATTTATAAAAATACAACTACCGGTTTTGGCCTCACACCATCGTCAGGTCTAGTTATGAACTAAGTGAGTTTGCAGAGTGCGACCCCTCCAATACATCTCTGGTGAAAGGTGCCCCTTCAATTAGGGAATCCCCCGGCTTAACCGTTAGCTACATCATGAAATATTTGACAAAACACTAATTTTTCTTAATTTACATAAAATAACATCCTTTGACTAATAAGTAAAAAATAAAACTAAAAAACATAACAGATAATAACATATATATGGAAACCTATAATAATAACAGATAATAACAAACATAGGTATATGTGGAAATAGAACCGGTTCAGGGTGTTAGCAAAGGGGAATAGTTAAAATAAATTTGGTCATTTAACTGTGATGTATTGGAGGGGTCGCACTCTGCAAACTAACTTAGTTCATAACTAGACCTGACGATGGTGTGAGGCCCAAACCGGTAGTTGTATTTTTATAAATATCTTTAGTGGAATAGACAATGTTTCAAAAAGTAAGTTTGTTTTATTTATTTATTACAAATTCCACAATATGTCCGCGTTCCTCAACTTACAAGAATTTAAATAAACATTTCTGAAGTAATTTGCTTGTTACAAAATTTGAGTGATCTTTTAAATTTTATTTGAACAAGACATGAAGGGCTTGATGTACTGATAGTAAAAGCAAGACCGGCAAGTAATGGTAAAGTTGAAAATTAGATCTTATTGCTTGGATTCAATGGAGTGTAATCGATAAGATAAAGGCTGAGAAACCAAGGAAGGGCTCTTGTAGTTAGTGAGGTGCCAGCCGTCAGTTGAAATACCACCACTCCTGGACCATGGCCAAAACTCGATCTCAGATTTATATTTGATTTAGGGAGGGCACCTTTCAGATTAAGCCTACCATCCATCATTCCAACATACAATTTTGATTTGACCTAAATGATTCAGCAACGATAGGCCTATCATTGTTCAGGGAAAAGGGAAATACTCTGAACAGAGACCCAAATTGACTTTAAAATGGATGATGAAAAATAATTAATTAAAACAAACCTACTCTATTCCATAAGAAATATATACATAAAATACTGGTTTCGGCACCACACCATGATGCCAACTTTTTTTCTCTTTAAGAGGCGTATAGACACGCGAGCAACGAGCCGAACATTAGTCAGTGCGCATGCCTGGGGAAGAAGTGCGCAGGCGCTCGACGAACAAGGGAGGCTCGGGGTCTGCTCCACCTGTTGTCGGTTTTTTGACGAACCATCAAAGGAATGTTCGGCTCGGGCTGCGGTGTGTGTGGACTGGTACCAAGCCGAACCGTCCCGACTTGACCCGAGCACTGTTGTTTATAACCAATATATAACCTTCTCACATATTTAGGTTTTTGGAAGTGCACGTTCTTTTTTTGTTTAGTTAAATATTATTCAATAAATTATATTTTATTGTGGATTCTGAAGACTGGTCTCAGGAGCTTCAAATTCAGTTTGCTCAGGCTATGAGATAGTACCCAGTCAAATGAGATTTAAAACACAAATTACATTTTAATAAAATAAAGAGATTGGATGCTTGGGAGGAATTATTCAAACACTTTTCCTAAAAAAGTGTTCATTTTAAACAATTTACATGTAAAAATAAATTACGTATAATAAATTCGTATCCGTATTAATTGTACTACAAATATGTAAATTAATTACGTAAGTAGCTACCTACCTTGAGCATTTTCTGATTGAAGATTTTGAATAGTAATAAAATGATATACAAATAAACGTAAATTTGTTATCTGCAGGTTAACTTGTGCAGGTTATGTTCGTTAGTATGGTTGTGGAGCATCCAAATGCTCGGCTCGTCTCGGTTCGGCTTGGAGTGTGTTCGTTGAAAAAAGAAAACGAGCCGAACAGTGCTCGGTTCGTTGCTCGCAAGTCTGTACTAGCCTTTACATTTTCGCACGAGCCGACAGTTATTAACCTGTATATGGCCGAAAACGCAACGCATTATTTTTTAAACTATTAAATTGTATTTTTTTCCATGAAATGTTTTTACCCTTGCTATTTTTGGCTTAATCCTTAGGGCCGGATGTAAACAAACTTCTAGTGACTCCCCACTCTTCGGTTTTATAATTTGCCCGCATTTGTAGTGTGTTTTCAGTACTGACTCGCAGCTTGAGTCGACCAGGAAATGGCGCAAAAAAAGTAAGCTTTTCTAGTACTATTAAATTTTTTTTTTTTACATTGTTGGTTTCTTTGGTTTCTCCAGGAGCTAGCGTAAATGAATGCGTAAGAAATTTGCATAAAAACCTTTTTCTAATTAGGATTATTTGACGTCTAAGTTCCGGATTGCGTTTTCGCAACACCGGTCACAAAGATTGTGTTTTCGCATGTCATCACTTAAGAGATTTTATTTTTATTTTTCTTATTTTATTATTATTCCTTCCTTTATTTATAACTAACTATATTTATTTATTTTTAGACAACATACTGCTCATGAGCTCTTGTTCATATTGCAAGAATTGGAGGAAGAGGAAAACTATGGGTTCTTGATCAGGCAGATATTTCATGTGACATCTATCTATCCGGACAAAAAAATGATGGTGCCCATATTTCTCTGGACCGTAGATGTGGCCCTGCAAAATGTCTGGCTTCTCCAGGAAAAAATTTAGATTTTATTCAGTTCAAAAGAAGTCTGCCAAACGAACTTGTAGAAAGAAATGGAAAACTGCCTAAAAAATCGGCATATGTTCAACTAAAGTAATGAGCAGAGTTTCCTCGGGAACCCGATACGACAAAATCGGACACCTCATCGGAGAACTCAAGAAAAACGAACCTGCTGTGGAATATTCAAATCCACATCAAAGCAGTGCATCAAGTCTAGACATCACCAACTATTCTTATTTTTATTACATACATTTTATTTTTTTTATTATTCATAAATGTTTTCCTGCCAAAGCTGAATATTATTATAAGTAAGATTATTAATATAGGTATATATTTTTTTTTTTTGGATAAATGTTTATTTTACACGGTGAAAATTAAATTAACTATTCTAGAAAGTTACTTAAAAAAAAATCTATTGAATAATTAAAGCTATTGTTTGTTATTGCGTTGTTGAGTAATGTTGATCGGCTCCCGCTCCCTTAACAGTTTTAGAGTTATGGTGCAAGGAATCTTGCGATAAGGTTGTTCCAAGTAATGGGCCTTGCTCAACTCGCTCGGGGTTCCAGATAATCAAAAGAAAGCAGAAGGCAAATCTAGTGAGGACGAAGAATGAAATAAAATAAAGAAACCAGTCTATACTATATCCAGTTGAAACCAGGGGAACCTCCCGGTGTATTTTTTGGGTGGCCAGCTCCCAGAAACCCATCAACTATCATTAGGTTTTAGTTGTAAACTAAAAGTTTGCTGAGTTCTTACACATCATGTTAAGAAAAGGAACTTCAACGTGGATAGAAACCCCTTGGCTATACAATTAGGAATTTGGTCCGGCGGCAATTCCAATGGTTCTGACTTTTATGACCACTACTTAATAATGGTTTTCGCCATTTTATATAAAAACGACGATTTTCAAGCAAAAATGTGCAAGGAAATGCGTTGAAGGATATGAAATTTCCTTTCGAATGAGCTTTCTTTCCTGTTTCCTGGACAAGCCATTAAGTTAAAAAATCTGAAAAAACGCTAATAAAGTAAAAGTTGTCTAGGTTTTGGCCTGTTTCAGATTATAAGAAATTGTAAAGAAGTAATGAAGGAGACAACTATTGCAAATAACAATTAACATTTTTGCAAATTTAGAAAAATTTGCTGGCATTTCAGAACTATATTCTAGAAGAAATACAAATGAAGTAATCATTAATTGAAATTTTTTTATATACGTGCACTTGAGGGCGCCGGCAGCTCAGTGGTATGCGTGCTTGGCTTCTGAGCTCAAGTTCGTGGGTTCGAAACATGACCGAGGCCCTTGGTTTATTTTATCTGGGAGGTAAAATAAACGTAAGCACGCCGTCCTTAGGATGAGACGTTAAGCGATGGTCCCGAGCCTATACGATGTCAGATACTCGTTAAAGACCCCTGCCCTAGGTGAATAAAAATTTAGGGTAAGCAAAATTTAGAACTCCCACAGTAGAGTCGGGCTCATGTACACCAGAGTGACGAAATAGATCTCTGGTAGTAGACGATATGACCTCGTAGTTAAAGCCCGGGCATGAGTCATAAAACCTAAACCTATACGCAGAGATGGGCATAATCATAATCAATGATCAAGATTACGATTATAATCAAGAAAATTGTGTGATTACTTGATTACACGATTGTAATCGTAATCACGGCCATGATTATGATTGTAATCGAGTAATCATGTAATCGTAATCATGAAATCATAATCACAATGTCCACATGATTACACAGCGCAAACCATCGCCTTCGATTTCCTTTCGTTTTAAATTGTTTTATTTTTACACTAATAAGTAATTTTTTTTAAGTTTATTACGTAACCAAAGTGCTATTACCATTTTTTTTTAATTTGATACCCACTAAATCCCCCGATTATAGTTATTGTGATTACATGATTACTTGATTATGATTACATGATTACTTGATTATGACTTTATGATTACATGATTGCAATAGTAATCACGATTTCTGATTACGATTATAATCATGTAATCATGTTTCATTTTAGCTAGATTCACAGTGCGATAGTATCAAGTATAAAATAGCAATGATGATTAAGTTTTATTTTCTCTGTAATCATGTAATCATTGATTACGATTATGCCCATCTCTGCCTATAGGTACGTGCGCTTTCTTCAAAATTGCACGTCATAATTTTATTATTAGTACCCTTTTCAGAAACTACGGTAGAAATCAAATTTTAGTATAAGACCAGCAGAAAATGTCTACAGGAAGGATAATACATTTATTATTATTATCTACATATTTTTAATTATTACATTTTTTTAAATATATTTTCTTATTATCCCATCCTGTTAAAATAGGTTTCTATCTAGTCCTGACCGGACTTCACTCAGTAAGTCATGTCCATATCTGCACCCTAATGTAACATTATGTTTCCATAGAGCATAAGAGAAAGCCATGTTACTGGTTGTGGAATGCCAGAGGGACTCTGGGGACCAGTGTATAATTAATGTACGTCAAGGTTCTTATCTGTGGACATTGTACAATGATCAGGGTCAGTCAATTACATTGATACCAATTATATGATAACAGTTACTGAAGGAACAGGTGGACTTAACTGATATCCTGAAGGGATTTACTCATCTGACCACCACCAATTACAGCCACGCCAGTAAAAGTTTTCAGTGAATTGTACGGGTTTTCTGGATAATCAAAGAGTTAATTTAAAAGGAATTTCATATTATATAGAGCTGACAGGAATAATGTTGATATCACAATATCAGGGCTAGACAGGCAGCTCTGATAACGTAAATCACGATGTAATCTTTTACCAACAACTTCCAGTACTTTTTACCTCGGCTCATCAGTTTAAAACTAATTTAAAAATACAACAACTGGAAACACTAGCGGTGTACTTCCTCAACACGAATCAACTACGATATCGCCCCGCCTTTAAAACCAATCGACTCTTATGTCTAAAAATCATTAGTTGATTTACCAGGTACAGTAAAATCCGGTTATAACGATATTCAAGGGACTAAGAAAAATATATCGTTATATCCGGAACCAAACTGTTAGACCTACATACAAATGTATGGGCTTGTTAGTGAAACAAATGGTGTTTTACAATGATCATAATGAGAAAGTTTACATTTTTTTATTTACTTTTTAAAATTTACTTATATGTATTAACTTTCCACAAAAAAATCAGTTATTTTAGTTTGCTTGCTTTTTTAAAGTACAAATTTTTGCTTACATGGTTATGAAGTTCCGAAGTCACGATCCCTATGGAGGCAAAGGAAAGACTAATCTGAAACTAGGAATATACCCACTAGAAGGGAAGAAGAGAATTCGAAGAAAATTCGACAAGGGGGAAATGGAATGACTCATTGCTCTCGGAAGGAGTAAACAAGAACCGTGTTTAAACCCTTTTCTATAATGTTTGTATTTTTCATCCTTTCACAACTCATAATGTTTTACCCAATTATGTATGTATGTACATACATATTATATCGTTATAACCGGAATAAAAAATAACTTTTTCTTATGTTTTAGATCGTTTTATACGGAATGTCGTTATACCTAACATCCTTATATCCGGATTTATTTCTTCACTTTTAAATAGCAAACCAAACTAGATACGGGTTTTACATCGTTATATCGGGAAAATCGTTATATCAGGAATTGTTATACAAAGTAGAGAGTAGTTACATAATCGGTAAAAAATTTGACGAGGAGTTTTCAACGGAATTTCATGTTTTCCAACCTCCAGATTCAAAATATAAAAGAAAAATGCTGTTTGTCTGTTTACAACACGGTAACTCTCGATATAATATATGTTTCGACACGAAATTTCATACGTGAATCTAGAACCGTGAGAAAACTGCCTAGATTACATTCATTATATCGGCAGTTATTAGGGTTTTTCAGCTAATTGAGCCTCCACCCTTTCATCCCTTCCTTCCCTTCACGTTTTTTTTTTTTTTTTTTTTTTTTTAGGTGGATTGAAATTAATTAAAGTCATAAGATGCACATATAAAATTTTGTGTTGATACATTCATTATATTGGGAGTTATGGTATCCAATAGTTTTGGAATGAGGGGGTGTCGGGAGACATGAAGTTTCGCAGAAAACATCAATCTCCGGCCTATTCCATAACTTCCACTATAATATATAGGTATAATATACCCTACATATTATAGCGGAAGTTATGGAATACTCACATATTATGTGGAGAAATAAAATGAGCTACAATATGAAAATGGCTGATATAGTGAGAAGTGATTATTTGATATATAGTATGACCACTCACAGATTTTTTATTAAAAGTAGCTAGCCAGCTTTCGAGGTTTCCCTCATCATCAGGCAGTCTACAAAAGAAACCATCCTTAATATAATATAAAGGCAACAAAGATAAATATATTAAATTGTAAAAAGTTAAAAAATTAACCGTACCTGATAAGAAAATAAAAAATAAACAAATTTTAAAAAATTTTGAATGAAAACTAAATAATTTTATAATAAAAATAAATAAATAAAACCATCTAAAAACTTTAAAAATTTAAAATATCATGGATGGGGACAAACGAGTTATTCATGTCCACCATCTGAGTCACAACTGGGAGAACGGAGTACGTGAGACTGGACAAACCTGTCATCCCCTCTCTAGAGTTGAGGAGGGGGGACTCTCTCTTCCTTCTTTCCAATTTAATTTCTATACTCTCTAAAGTATCCATCTTTCTATTTATTTTAAATTGTTAAAGTTTTTAGATTGTTTTATTTATTTATTTTTATTATAAAATTATTTAGTTCAAAAAATTTTTTTTTAACTTTAATTTTTTATCTGATATGGTTATGTTTTAAACTTTTTACAATTTAATATAGGTATTTATCTTTGTTGCCTTTATATTATATTAATGATGGTTTCTTTTGTAGACTGCCTGATGATGAGGGAAACCTCGAAAGCCGGCTAGCTACTTCTAATAAAAAATTTATGAGAGGTCATACTACATTTTATTTGACAACCTGTGAAAAAAAAAAAAAAGCTTCCGTGTAGTTACAGTGCAATATTTAATTACAAACCCTCCATTAATTTTTTAACTAATTCGTTCCTTTGTACAAGTCATATGCCATTCCAAAAGAACGTATTGATGAGGATATGAGGAATGATTAAGTGATTGGAACTAAATATGGAATAATGATATTGGTAGTGACAGGGAAGCTGGATTAGTGAAAGTTATTTGAACAGGTATTTGGTAATTAGCGCTATGAATCGTAGCACTATCACTTACAAGAGCTGCAACGAAGTTGAAGAGAAACTTAGTAACAGGAAAAAAGTTGGAAATGGAAAAATAGGGTTATTTTATTATTTTTGAACAATGAGAAAAAAATTCCTTTTCCGAAAAGAAGGTTTCCTCTAACCTAAAAAGTTTTTTGTTGAAGTTTAAATTTTCTTTTTATATTTCTTATACTAATGGTATAAGAAAGTCGTCGGTGAATCATCGCCAGTGTACTTCTTGAATTGAATGTATCGACACGAAATTGTATATGTGTATCCCACAACCACAACCATCTAAAAACGACACCTTGTGATAATAAAAAAATATTTTAATAAATATATAAATAATAATTTGAGGGCGCCGGTAGCTCAGTGGTATGCGTGCTTGACTTCTGAGCTCAAGAACGTGGGTTCGTAACCCGACCGAGGCCCTTAGTTTATTTTATCTGGGAGGTCCTTCGGATGGGACGTTAAGCGATGGTCCCGAGCCTGTACGATGTCAGGTACTCGTTAAAGACCCCTACCCTAGATGAATAAAAATTTAGGGTAGGCAAAATTTAGGACTCCCACAGTAGAGTCGGGCTCATGTCCACCAGAGTGACGAAAGAGCGCTCTGGTAGTAGGCGATATGACCTCGTAGTTAAAGCCCGGGCCTGAGTCATAAAACCTAACCATATTTCCTGTAGAAATTTTATCTCTCTGGTCTTTTACTAAATTTTGATTTCTACAGTAATTTCCGAAAAGGGTACTAAAAAAATGTCAAAAGTTCAAGACGTGCAATTTTTATGAAAGTGCACGTAATTTAAAAAAAAATTCAATTAACAAACTTTTCATTTGGATTTCTAAAGAATGAATATAAATAAAGCCACCAGAGTGACGAAAGAGCGCTCTGGTAGTAGGCGATATGACCTCGTAGTTAAAGCCCGGGCATGAGTCATAAACCCTAACCCTAATATAAATAAAGTCATGTTTTTTAAATTTTTTTTCAATAATATTAAATCTAATCCAAATGTTTTTAAATTATCTTATTGGGTCAACAGGGAAAATGAATAGCATATAATTTACGAGAACAAATAATTGAGTTTATTTTCTTACATATACATTATAAAATTAAAAACTAAACATTCAAACAAAAATCAAAAGAAAAATCATAAAAACTAAATTCTTAAAACTATTTCAATCCTTTTTTTTTTATTATTATTATATTTTAGCCTTTTTCCGTATCAAAGTTATATATTTTTTGGGCATATATATATTTTGTAATTATAAATAAATAACAGTACCTCCTTTGTGGATCAATTTTATTGTTAATTCACAACTACTTAGTTCATCACATCTTAAGCCTGTGATTCAGTTGCTTCTTAGATTTTATAGGAAAATAGAAAAATAAATAGAATTAAATGTATGTATTTTTTATACATTATAACCTATTATTATATTATTTTCGGTCAGATCGGTTTGAGGAAAATTGGGATCAGGGGTAGACTTAACACAAAAACTGTAATAACTGCCGTTGTAATGAATGTATTGACACGTAATTACATATGTAAATTTAAAGCTCTATAAGGACGACACCTATCAATTTTCAATGGAAGGGTAGCGGGCGGTCGAAAGGGGGCTCAACATAAAAATCCCAATAACTGCCGAAGTATAGATATATTGACATGAAATTTTATATTTAAATTCAAAGTCCCATAAGGATGAAAGCTATTAATTTTTAGCAAAATCGATGGAAGGGAAAGGGGACCAGAGAAGGGGTCTCGCCTCAATAACCCTGATAGCTGTCTATGTAATGAATGTAGATACATATGTAGATACACAAAATTTAGTATGAGGATTGAGAACCTTGTCATAGTAAGCTCTCATGATTGCATAATTCGTGCTGGGGCAGTTCACGACTTTTTGTTATCCTAAAATGGCTCCAAGCAGTGGTACCTGGTTTGGCTCCATAGTTGTCTAGTTAGAACTTTGTGGCTAACCCACCAACTGACATCCCAAGTGGAGTCAACCAGTGTTAGGCTAAATCCTATTACTAAACCTGTTCCTTACAGACCAAGTGCAGTGAAGCGCCAAACCGAGACCTCCCTCACAAATTTTGCGGCTATACAACTTTCCCTTATCTTCCTGGAGGTCCCCTATTTTTCATTCTACACTCCCTAGAGGCTGGGTTTCTCTGGGTGTCCCTTCATAGTGATAGTTTTGGTAAACAGGCCGTTATCTAAGTGAATTGTTTCTGAAGGCAGGACTAGAAAAAATTCCGCTTGGGCTAGTTTCCAGTTCGTAGGCTCCAACAAACACCAATCATAGTTTTATCGTAAATATGTTATTTCCAAGACATCGAACGTGTTACTTATCTTATTAGCAACTTTCCAAAAATGGCTTGGGCTAAAAAATAAAAATATATATATTTTTTTTTTTGAGAACGACTATTCGCTTGACCTCGCTGATCAACTGGCCCGGTCAGGAGCTGACAGAAAACCTATAGGACCAGAACCCTTCTGCAGGATCTCTAAGAGCATCGCAAGGGCGGCAATAAATGGTTGGCTGACCAGGAATCACATCCAGTTCTGGAGAGGGGTCCCAAAGCAAAGACATTCAAAACTCTTTATAGCGGAACCCTCAGAGAAAAGGAGCCGAGAACTCCTGAATATGAGCAGAATGGATCTAAGAGCTATGACAGGGCTGATTACAGGACACTGTCATATGAACAAGCACCTACACAATATGGGCATCGCTAGAAGCCCTCTGTGCAGGAAATGTGGCGAGGAAAATGAGACTCCGGTTCATATTCTAAGCCGATGCGGGCCACGGGGTTTTACTGCTTCGGGTCTGCCATAACGGAACCGAAGCAGGTAATGGAAGGAACCTGCAGAAGAATCCTGGACTTTTTTAAAGATAGAGGGCTGCTGTAGGGACCAACACACACAGGGCACACAATATGCCTACTCTGGCCGCGGTGACACAAAAATTTAATAATTAATATATCGACACAAAATTGAGTAGCCAAGATTCAGGACAATGAGGTAGAGACAAGAGGACCGGTTGTCCGATTGAGAGGGGGAGTGTGTGGAGAAGAGAGATGTTGTGGAAGTTGCCGCACCGCAGAGACAGGACTCCTTACAGAATTAGTGCGAGTGTCGCACGTGCTGGCCCGGCTCCAGGACAATGAGGTAGAGACAAGAGGACCGGTTGTCCGATTGAGAGGGGGAGTGTGTGGAGAAGAGAGATGTTGTGGAAGTTGCCGCACCGCAGCGACAGGACTCCTTACAGAATTAGTGCGAGTGTCGCACGTGCTGGCCCGGCTCCAGGACAATGAGGTAGAGACAAGAGGACCGGTTGTCCGATTGAGAGGGGTAGTGTGTGGAGAAGAGAGATGTTGTGGAAGTTGCCGCACCGCGGAGACAGGACTCCTTACAGAATTAGTGCGAGTGTCGCACGTGCTGGCCCGGCTCCAGGACAATGAGGTAGAGACAAGAGGACCGGTTGTCCAATTGAGAGGGGGAGTGTGTGGAGAAGAGAGATGTTGTGGAAGTTGCCGCACCGCGGAGACAGGACGCCTTACAGAATTAGTGCAAGTGTCGCACGTGCTGGCCCGGCTCCAGTCAGTCTTGTTGCAACCTCACCTTGTCTTACATTAGTCACCCCGCTCCCCGCTCTGGTTTATCATTTAATTTGTCACATCCTCCAACTCTGTCTCCTAAACACCAACCCAACGTTTATTGATCATCATCATTTATCCAACTTTTCATTTATATTACTCTTCCTGAATATATATGCCGATGACCTTTCTTCTTTATTGCCTTAAGCCCCTTTGCCGCTCTTGGGGTTTTCTTGATATACTATTTTCAGTGAAAAAACATGTCTAAATTAATCTACAATAATATGTGATAGTAAGGATAATTTGGGACGTAGAAATAGGAGGCGTTAGCTTTCCACTCGTTTATTTCCGATTTTCACTACTACTGCGTCTTTTCGTTGTTTCCGGCACTTTTTCTTCCAGAGGTGTCTTCTTTTTTCTTCGTTGGACAATATTTCGGGACAATTGCAGGTCCCTTCTTCTGGTCACTATGAACATTCTACTCCTGGAGACCCTCCTTTTTATAGCCAAAACCTTGACTGTGGCGGTCTCTCTCACGCTTCTAAGAACTAGTTGTTCGTACAAATAATTTAAGTCCAAGGTAATTAGCTGATTGGTCCTCCGTAGCCAATATTATCCATAAATATTGTCCAACGAAGAAAAAAGAAGACACCTCTGGAAGAAAAAATGCCGGAAACAACGAAAATTGGAACATCCCAGAGAAGTTTAAGAAACACATTACTACTGCGTCATCATAAGAGGCACATCCTACGCGTACAGAGTGGAATCTAGTAAAACACTGTTTTCAGTGAGATGCACGTCCAATGAGACATTATGTTCATATGTGATAGTAAGATGTTCGGATGAAATTTCTCATAGAAATTAAAGACGTTGTCTTCCTACCAGAACCAGTTTTCAAAGCAACTGTGTCATCATCAGTGGCACATCGCACCAATACAGTGTGGAGTTTAATGAAAACACTGAATGCGGTTGTGGCCACACTGTACGTGTGGGATGTGTTTTTTTTTAATTTGATAATGTTACGTATGTGTGTGTCTGTGAACATACTACCGTTACATAACTCCCGATAGAATGAAATGTAGACACGATGTTTTATATGTGTATCCAGAAACACATAAGAACGAGACATTGATTATCAGGCAAATCGGTCTCAGGGAACGGAGGGATTAGGGGGAGGCCTTATACATTAATAATGCTTAATACGCACTCTAGTGACTGCCGTTGTAATAAATGTAAAGACACCAAAAACAAAACAATTTTGGATAGGATTAACCATTTTTTTTTAATCGAGCAAACGTCTAAAAAATGGGTTTCAAAACAACATTTGACTATTTTCGGCATTTATCTCGCAAATTAGGCAACCAATTTCATATAAGATGTGTCTTCCATTTTTTTCTACAGCTTATATTTGAAGAGATTTTTGATTAGGTCATAAAATAAATTTTGTAGAATGTACTTAGGCCCTGGAGTAACCTGCACTTAATTTTCGACAGATTTTGGCCAAAATCTACACAGATATAAGATGTTCATTTCAAATTTCACGTTAATAACCAAGTGAGTTTGAGATTTTATAAAGTTCCAATTACATACACATGGACATCATCTGGTCGAAACATATGCAGGGGTCCTTGAAACGTGAAAATTCGTTCAAAACTCGATCTCGGATTTTCGAACGATTACATTACTTCCTTATATAGGTATAAGAAAGTAAAAGGTATAAGAAAGTAAAAAAAAAAAAAATGTATCTTGCGTGCAAAAGACAAAGAAGATTTGGAACTGTCATTCGGCGCCGGAAAAGTTTATCCATAAGAAGGATTTGTCTTGTTACAAGAACCGTTTGGTTTTAGGACCTAGGCTCAGAGCTCTTATCAACTTGTGTATCAACTAGGAAACCAACGCGTCTTATGTATTTGTATTTGTTCACGCGTTGGCTTACAGTTTTGTCCCTCTCCCTCCTATTTGTTTATGTATAATAATATTTATTTCCGTTAATCTATAACATGGTAATAGGATACATCATACGAATGTATATACTAAGATAGCTTATACTAATTTAGATACCTAAATATTTTCTCTTACTTATACTAATTTAGATACCTAAACATTTTCTCTTACTTATACTTATTTAGATACCTAAATATTTTCTCTTACTTATACTTATTTAGATACCTAAATATTTTCTCTTACTTATACTAATTTAGATACCTAAACATTTTCTCTTACTTATACTTATTTAGATACCTAAATATTTTCTCTTACTTATACTAATTTAGATACCTAAATATTTTCTCTTACTTATACTAATTTAGATACCTAAATATTTTCTCTTATTTATACTAATTTAGATACCTAAACATTTTCTCTTACTTATACTAATTTAGATACCTAAATATTTTCTCTTATTTATACTAATTTAGATACCTAAACATTTTCTCTTACTTATACTAATTTAGATACCTAAATATTTTCTCTTATTTATACTAATTTAGATACCTAAATATTTTCTCTTATTTATACTAATTTAGATACCTAAACATTTTCTCTTACTTATACTAATTTAGATACCTAAATATTTTCTCTTATTTATACTAATTTAGATACCTAAATATTTTCTCTTACTTATACTAATTTAGATACCTAAATATTTTCTCTTACTTATACTAATTTAGATACCTAAATATTTTCTCTTATTTATACTAATTTAGATACCTAAACATTTTCTCTTACTTATACTAATTTAGATACCTAAATATTTTCTCTTACTCATACTAATTTAGATACCTAAATATTTTCTCTTAGAGTGTGACCCACATGGATTAGAGAAATGATAAAAAAAATACATAAAAAAAAAAAACAAGAAAAATAAATTAGTATATAAATAATAAAAAATAATGATTGAAACGTAGATTCGATAGACCTTGGAGAGGAGATCTATGGAGATTATTAAGGGTTTGAATTGAGCCCCTCCAGTGAACCCCCTTCCCTTCAACAGATTTTGATGAAATTTAGCAGGTTATGTCCTCATAGACTTTAAATATGAAATTTCATGTCGGCACATTCATTACAACGGTAGTTATTGGGGTTTTTGAGTTAAGCATCTCCCCTCATCCCCCCTACCCTTTGGTCGATCTTGTTTAAAAACAACAGTTCTAGTCGTTAGAGTGTTCTGGATTCATATATAAAATTTCGTATCGATGGTAGAATGGAAATTTGTAATCTAGAGGTCGGAAAGCATTAAATTCTGTTTAAAACTGCGCATCCGATTATATAACTTCGCCTTTACTTCGTATAGCTGAGGAAGTAAAAGAATCATTCAGAAAATAAGAACTGAACGATAATAAATAAAAGAGGCGGTATATTTATGACCACTTTTTTTTTTTTTTGTTTTATTGCCAGGAAATATTTGAGGAGAATACATATATTTTTATATTTATTTATCACCAAAACCACTGTCTGATATATATGATATGGCCTCCTGCCAAACGTAAACAGCTCTTATGCCGTAGAGGGACGGAGCCAGCAAACGGGGAGGCAAGCAATTCAAACATAATCTACAAGCTGAGAACAACTAAAATACACTGTATTCTAAACAAGGGGAAAAAATTGTATTCAATATCGAAAAGAAGAGAAAAAGTATATATCATATAATTTTAGGTTTTTTATCTGAGAGGTGAATAAACATTGAGCACGCCATCCTTCGGATGGGACGTTAAGTGATTAGTCTGCACGATGTCAGGTACTCGTTAAAGGTTCCTAACCTAGGTGAATAAAAATTTAGGATTAGGGAAGTAGGGCTCATGTTAAAAGCCCGGGCTTAAGACGCAATAACTAACTTACTATAAGTTTTGGAAAAGTTCAGGTTCCCTGGCACAAATTAATCAAATAAGTTTTTGCTCGTCCTATTACACCAATTGATCGTTGTAGTTAAAAAATCAACAGTTGACTTACAGAGGGACTATCATACTATTTATCGACACAAATATTCAATACATCGGCAGTTATTAGGGTTTTTGAGTTGAGCTCCTTGTCTGATCGTGCCCTTTACCTTCGGCCGGTTTTGCGGAAAATTACTATTTGTCGTCCTTATGGGGTTTTGAATTTATACAAGAAATTGTGTGTTAATACATTCATTACCTCGGCAGTTATTAGGGTTTTTGTGTTAAGTCTCCCCCCTCTCCTTCGGGCACTATGCCTGAAAATAATAAGTGTCGTCTTTACTGTGTTCTGGAAAATTTAATACACATAAAATTTCGTGTCAATAGATTCATTTTATCGGGAGTTATCGTATACCGGGAAACATGATTTTTTGTTGAAAAGCTGTATATCGACATATTTCATACCTGTATCCGGACAACACCTCTTGATTTTCAGTCAAATCGGCCGAAGGGGAGTGAGATTAGGGGGGAAGAGAACTCAAAAATCCCAAGAACTGCCAATGTGATGAATATATCGACACAAAATTTAGTCAGGGTTCAAAAGTTCGTATGTAAGTCAACAATTGATAAGTAGACCAAAAAGTCGATTAATTTTGAAGGGAAACCAAAAACTTAGTTGATTAATTCCGTGCTGGGGAAGTACAATGCTAGTGATTCACCGAGGGTTTTTTTTATTTTTAGGGGCTCGAAAATTATGAAATTCCTGTGAAAATTCAAAATCGAATTACTGAACTAGTACATAACATTCCCTATGGATTGCTTGGGGAAGTAAAAATATAATATTCTTTTTTCAACGCTTAAAAAATGCTAATAACGTTCTGTATGAAAATACACAAAGGAGTTTAGGGTTCGTAACCCGACCGAGGCCCTTAGCTTATTTTATCAGCTTATTTTATCTGGGAGGTAAAATAAACTTAAGCACGCCGTCCTTCGGATGGGACGTTAAGCGATTGTCCCGAGCCTGTACGATGTCAGGTACTCGTTAAAGACCCCTACCCTAGGTGAATAAAAATTTAGGCTAGGCAAAATTTAGGACTCCCGCAGTAGAGTCGGGCTCATGTCCACCAGAGAGACGAAAGAGCTCTCTGTTGGTAGGCGATATGACCTCGTAGTTAAAGCCCGGGCATGAGTCATAAAACTTAACCTAACCTGACCAAAGGAGTTTATGAATGGCCTCCGGGGCCTGAGATTATGATTTGTAATGGAAGTAAAAAACATAACATTCTTTTTTCAACGCTTAAAAAATGCTAATAACATTCTCTATGAAAATACACAAAGGAGTTTATTTATGACTGGCCTCGGGGCCTGAGTTTATGATTTTTCATGGAGCCCCGAGTTTATGAATTGTCCCGGGGCTGGAGTTTATGATTTGTCATGGAGTCCGAGTTTATGATTGATCCCAGTCCCCGAGCATATGACAGCTATGGGCTGAGAGCTTATGACAAGTTCCTTGACACGACCCTACCATACAACCCGGGGCTTAGCAGGGAGCTTATCCGAATAATATGTAAATGTGATATGATGAATGAAATTTAAGCCGATTCAATCTGTTAAAAAAAATTGTCGCATGCGAGCCATTAAATATACTTATAGATGTTGGAATGTCTCAATATTGATAGCTTTGTTGGCCTCATCCAATCTGGATACCATAACTTAACTTCAACCTACATAAATCATCAGGTTCTTTATCTGGGAGGTAAAAAAATCGTTAGCACCCCATCCTTCGGATTCTGTGAGTTCAGGTTCCCATCTATACACAGAAGAAGTTATGTAATGTTGAATTTTCACCAGAATTTCAGGTTTTCCGACCATCGCTTCCAAAAATAAATGAAAAATGCCTTTCTATCTGTGAACACGATGAATCCCATAGAATCAATATATCCACACGAAATTTAATATCTCTTTCCACAACTCCATAAGGAAGACAATTGATTTTCAGTCAAAGTGATCAAAATAAAAGGAGGATTAGATACAACATTTCATATGTGAATTAAACCCCATAAGAACGACACATATTAATTTTCAGCGGAATCGGCAGAAGAGAAGAGGGGTACAGGAGGGTGTCTCAATTCAAAAACCCTAAAAACTGTATATGAACTGAATTTATTAAGAAAAATATACAGAAAAAGGTATGTTTTTTTAAAAAATATTGTCTATTTCACAAAATATATAGAATACGTATATGAGAGTACTTTCGGTATTGCTAGCATCTTCAACCACGACTTAACAAATACAGTATTTCTTCTCTTCTTTTTTATTAAGGGTTTCACAATATCTCTGCAAAAATGTTATGCATGCGTGCTTGCCTTCTGAACTCAAGGTCGTGGGTTCGGAACCCGACCGTAGCTCATAGTTTGTTTTATCTGGGAGGTAAAATAAACTTAAGTACGCCGTCCTTCGGATGGGACGTTAAGCGATTGTCCCGAGCCTGTACGATGTCAGGTACTCGTTAGAAGACCACTGCCCTAGATAAATAAAAATTTAGGCTAATAAAGCAAAATTTAGGACTCCCGCAGTAGAGTCGGGCTCATGTCCACCAGAGTGACGAAAGAGCGATCTGGTAGTAGACCTTGATATGACCTTGAAGTTAAAAGCCCGGGCATGAGTCACAATATATAACTAACTAACTAAAGAGTTACTCTCTGCAGTGTGGATTAGTTATTAAGTAACAAGTAGAGTCATAAGTAAGAAAGTCTGTAGGCAATACTTTATAATATAATATATTACACTGCAGATAAAAATGGTAACAAAATCTAAATAAGAACAGTTGTATATCAGAGTCGGGTCAGAAATTTCATCAATGTATATTGATAGTTTATCCTTTAAAAATGTGGTTGAAGAAAAAATGATTGATGTGTACATCGTTGCTGAGTGTAATAAATCTGTCTACTTGCTTGTAATAAGTTATTACACATTGAAATATTGGTCTAGAGAAAGAGAGAGGGCGGTGCTGGTATCTGTATTACGGTCATCCTGGGTTAGCTAAGTCCTCCATATCCGACAGATAATATCTCCTAGGAGATATCAACAACCTCCCCCTCTCTTACACTCAAGTAACTGGATTTTGTAATTAGTTTTTTTTTAAACCAGTATTACTTGGGGTAATTGAAGTGATCTCTAATTTTGTTCGAGCTCAATTTTCATGGCAGATCGTTCAAAAAACCGGCAATGTACTTTTCTCTCCTCTTCCAGAACCAATCGATCGTTTGGGCTAAAAATCTATATTTGACTTATATAGAGGCTTCTGAATCCTCATACTCAGTTTTGTGTCTATAAATGTATTACTTTCCTTGAGTCGATATCGCTGAAATTGTGTGAGATGCCTTCTTTATGCGGTTTTGAAATTACATATAAAATTTCATGTCCATATATTCATTAATCGACAGTTATTAGGATTTTTGAGTTGTCTCTCTCTGATCCCTCCTCCCCTTCGGCTGATTCCGCTGAAAATGATCGTCCTTATAAAGCTTTGAATCTACCTGTACAATTGTAAACACTTGGTTTAGCCCTTCATGAAGTGCTCAGTCTCTCAGTTTCCTTAATGAACCAGAGAATGCTCTCATAGTCCAATCTTCTAAAATCCTCCTCTGCAATTACATCACAACCAAAGATTCGGAATCTCGTTCGCGCATATCCCGAGCGGATGCCCAGGAAGTGTGCCGCCGTCTCGTCTTCTTCTCTACTTCTGTCACAGATGGGACCTAAGAAAGAAACAACAATTGATCACTCAAGAAGGAAAGTGTTTTTGCTTTGAGCTTCTTAAGCTACTTAACAGAGATGAGAAAACCACATAAAGGTGCTTGAAACTAAATAAGAGGCTTAACTATTAAATGGAGCCCATTTCTGGGGCTAAGAAAATCCTTGTCTGTATGTATATAAGCAGATTGTTGAATATATCCTAAAAGGTAAAATAAAGTTAAGCACGTCGTCCTTTGGATGGGACGTTAAGCGATGGTCCCGAGCCTGTACGATGTCAGGTACTCGTTAAAGAAGACCCCTGCCATAGGTAAATAAAAATTTAGGACTTAGAGCGCTCTGGTAGTAGGCGATATGACCTCGTAGTTAAAGCCCGGGCATGAGTCATAATAACTAACTATACTACAATATTCATAAATTTATTACAAACATTTGTACACTATCAATAACATAAATATAATTTTTTTCTTCCCCATCTATACAAAGTATAGGAGAAGTTATGTAATGGGACAAATCTTCGATGCAGAGTTTTCAAACGAATTTCATGTCGACGACTTTTAGATTTCAAATATGAAAACAAAATCTGTCTGCCTGTATGTTTGTGAACACGATAACTCCCAATAGGAAGTATCGATACAAAAATTCATACGTGAATTCAAAACATGATGACACCTATTAATTTAATAATAATAAAAATAATAATTTTTATTGTTTAAAGGGATCACCCCTATACAATTGAGTCAGTGATCATTACTTTTACAATATTAACATTTCCAAAATTATAGATTGCTCAGCTGAACAATAATGACCTATATAAGGGAACCTTTAACAAACTAAATAAATAACATAAATAAATAAAAAAAGTATTAATAAAATGAGTAATTACAAATTAATAATAATAATGATACAAAGAGAGTAAATATGGAGTGGGGATGTAGGTATTGAATATCAATATAATATGGAAGTTGAATACATTATTCATTAACAATGAATGGTCTAAGTTTCAAAGCGTTGATTAAATATTAGAAAATGTTTGAGATATCATTCTTATTATGGGCCAAGAGTAATGTATGAAAGTTGGATCGGTCTACACTGATACTCTGAGGCAGGAAGTGGCTTCTAATGGGGGAGTATATCGGACAGGATATTAACAGGTGGTATACGTCTTCCAATTCATTTTTATTGCAGATTGTACCAAGTTCCTGGGGATTAAGGGTGTATCAATTATTTTTGTAACTGATTTTAACATAGTACTTGCCAGTTAGACGGAGTTGAGCCAGTGCTTTGATGTGTGAGAAAGGTTGATCTGGGTTGTAAGTATTACACCTATTAATTTTCAGCGGAATTGGTGATTTGCTTGTATTTCAGTGTTACTTATTCAGACGTTTACTCAATTTTCCTATCTTTTGACAGTTTCCTTCATGAACACATTTTTTTTATTCAGCTCGTTTTAAACTAAAAAGGGGAGCGCATTAGGGTAAATTTATTTTAGCTTTTAAGAAGGTGATAACGTTATCATTGTGATCAGTTCCTTAATGGATTGCTCCTATACAAAATGGTTACAGAAAGGACTCAAGATGAGCTTAGATTCGAAATTTCCCTTTAATTACTTAATGAATGATTAAACTCTGGAAGAGGGAATGCCTGCATTCATCCAATTAACCTAAGGTACGATAGGACGGGGGGTATTAGACACTCAACCTAGGTCCAAGGGCGGATCCAGGATGATCATCAGGAAAGGGGGAATTTCGTTGGTTCAAGATTTGGATGTTATATCCTATTCACAAGATTTTTGGAAGGATGAAGGAGGCTAATATTTTGGCTGGTTTGATGAATTAATAATCAAGACTGAAATATTATTATAATAGTAACAGGTTGAGTAACAGTCTGAGACTGTAAACGAATGACTTAAAGTCTGTGCGCAAGACCACAAGAGGTCCTTGGCGCATCACTAAGACGTGTGAATCAGTGTGAAGGGTAGTAGGGGAGAAAAGGGGACTCTGGCGCAGGGCTAAAGGGCAACTGGGTTAGTATCCTTTTTCAGTGCAGGGGCAACTCTTCCCTCCTCCCACCGCCCCTCCTCATCATCCTTACTATATTAATACCTTCTTTATACTAATTCATCACATTACCCCCCTCCCAATTTTTATTTCATGATTTAATCTTACATCCCCTCATGTCAGTAAACACATCCAATGTGCTTCCCCATATTGATTGTAATCTCCTCTAATATTTTATTGTAATCCTACTTCCCCACATCAATTATCCTAAAATCATAATTCGTAAATCCTGCTTCCTCAGATCAATTGTACTTCTCCTTCTAAACCTGGAATATTTTCAGAACAACCTCAATAGGAACCCTTACACCGGCACCCCATCCAAAATATTTTTCAAGACCGGCATACATTCACTTTTACTTCCTCATACTAATCCTCCTTCAACCCTCAGTTCAGCGGTATAGTCAATCCATCTCAATTTTCTCACTTATACTTCCCCACATAAATTGTCTAATTTTTTTTCTCTACTTGTCTACATCCGAGCAATTTTCTTTAGATTTCATCATAGTCCAGTAATTTTAGCTTCGGCACCATCCTGCTTCGCCCAACTCCTACAACCTCTCCTCTAGATCGGCTAACATTTTCATCATAACCCGGTCTACCCATACATACACCTACACCCATTAACCTCTCACTCGCTCTAGGGCTAGGTCTAGGTCCAGAGGTCTCATGGAAACATTCTTAGGCGGTATATTTAACTTACATTTATTTTCTTCGTAGGCTGCTTCTCATCTCCAACACTTTCTTAGGATGATTCTCACCAGCATCTCTACATCAGGTATCTGTAACAGACTTTACAGGGGTGTGTATTTCTTTTAGTTCGCTTTATTGATTAATCAATAAACCGGTAAGCCTCTTCACCAGCGTCAAGGTAGAAATACGTCGAAGAGGTGGGGTGGGATTAGGGAAGGAATAAAAGCTCGAGTCAGGGCTTCTCTTCAATCTTTAGGTTTTTCTTTTGTACAGGTTTACGGGTTTTACACCACGCCAGTGACCAATTAGGTTTACGGGTTTTCACACCACGCCAGTGACCAATTAGGTTTACAGGTTTTCACACCACGCCAGTGACCATTCAAAAACCAAGAGATATCAGATCAGTCTAGATTAAGCCTCAAGAGGATTTTAGGAATGGGATGGGAATAGGAATGTTTTCCGATATTTAAGTGCCCTCGGAAAAACGGGTAGCCAGGTTATACCTCCCAGCACTAGGTTTGAATTGAGTAATGTCCATGAGCTAAGGTATGAACCCCATCAGATAAAACTACTCTTTTGTCATCCTCGGGGGATAAAGCTTTTTTATTTATTCTAACGCTAAACAGCTCATGTTTCTTAGACTGAATCATTTTCATGTCTGTATATACTATTTTTCCTTCAAAAAGTGATTTCTCAAAATCTTGCAACGATATATTTTTTTCAACGGCTGCTTTCTTAACACCTTTAATACATTTTTTAATTTTTTTACTTATATCCATAGCATATATCTTCGGTTTTAGTCCTACGAATTTATTAATGATAACCCCATTAGTCTCATCTTTAAACTTGCCTAGAATTTTTTTATTTAAAACAGAATAGCAAGGATGATTCTGCGGGAAATCAGACGTATCAAAATAATTCT
>CAVLEL010000053.1:0-149088 GCA_963662175.1 Aradus depressus | reverse complement strand
TGGGGTCCATGAGATGTGGATGAGGATGGAACAATAATACTAATACATGGGTTCTCAAATACAGATGGGAACTGTGATGTATATGAGACGAAGGGCTTGGGACTTGAAAAATAAATACATGGGTTATGGGTGTGAGGGCTGCGTTATAATATTAATTGAGGAACGGTTGAGTGTTAGTTGTAGAAAAATGTTGGGGGCGTAATGTGATAGGAACTATAGAAAATATATATATATATATATATATATATATATATATATATATACATATATATGCATGTAGGATATTGGTGATAGCACCTATAGAAAACCCTATCTATGGTTGTCTGCAAGATGACTGAGAAATATAAGTTTAGGTTGATAGGAATGGTGTTCGGGTTTGGGTTACTTTAGAGCTTAAGGTTTACTGATTTGTAGAAAAGTACATCGCAGCTTATCTCTGATAATGAAATGTTACACAAGGCCTACCATTCAAAAAAAATATTAGTATCTCTATTATAAATAATTATCCGGCTCAGTGGGTAATGTTTTCAATTACTTCTTCTTAGGATGACTATATAAGAGCTCCTATTGTAGTCTATGGACACATCTTATATGATTCTTGTACGTTTGGACTGTGTTATAAAATAGTTCTTTAACTGACATCGTTTGTGATGAAGGGGTCTAGAGCCTTCATCAGTATGAAATCTTAGGAAAAATACTTGAATATGAAATTACCCCCGGCTTTTGCAGTTATAAAGATGGGTTGACAGGTACCAATGTAAGTGAGCCTACACAGCAGGGGTCCTAGGTTAGAGTTCTATTGGTGCTCAGATGTGTGGGAGTGGGTTCTGAATATCTCCGGAGTAGTGTTGTGCAGGGGGGGGGGGGGGGGGGTGTCTGTGTGATTTAAGTTTCTGCTAGATTGTAGGTTATTAGTCGTAAAAATAGTGATGGTAAAGTAATATTGGAAATGCGAATCTAAATATCGACGAGAACTGTGGGGATGTTGACCTGGCGGTTTAGTTAGGGAGAAGCATTTAAATTTGTATAAAATATGGTGTAAATGAAGGCCTGGCGTATACCGGGGTCCTAGGATCAGAGGATCGGAAGTATGAATATCGAATAGGTCGTAGTGATATGAGTGAAGAGGAGTTGGGTGAATGGTTTTGGGACATGCAAAAGAAAAGGCTAAAAATAAAACTGATACTGGCTGGATGATGATGCAGAAAATCCCTTGGGTGATGCAAGTGTGTAGGTATGTCTGAGTGAAAGGTGGGATAGAAGTGGTTTGAATGCGAAAGAAATGTTGACGGTGCAGTAGTCTACACTTGTAGGGTTCTGACTTGATATGATGTTGGGGGAGTAGAAGTGGAGAGCAGAATATTGGGATGGATTGGTCGTTGTCAGAATTGTGCGGGGATTTCAGAAGATTAGGAGAGCAATTACAGTAGAGGATGGTTGGTGGAAGGAGAAAGAAATTGTTTTGGCCGCTAGGTACACAAAAAGCAGCATGTAACATAACGTAAGTTAAATACACTGCATGTTAGCCTAAGAATGTATCCATGAGACCCCTGGAAAGATACATCTAGATCTAAAGATTACTCAGCGTGTATGGGCGGGTATGTATGAGTAAAAGGTTTTAGAAGTAGAGAGCAGAAAATTGGTTAGGACAAGTTGAGAAAAAAATTAGACAGTTGATGTGGGGAAGTAGAAGTGAGTCATAAAAATTAGGAGAAAGACCTGAGGATTAGGTGTGGGTTGCAAAGTCTCTGCCGGATTGGAAGAAGTACAATTGGTCTGAGGAAGTAGAACTTTAATTAAAGATTATATTTTAGAATAATTGATGTGGGTATGTGCATTGAAGGTGATTTGAGGTGGGTAAGTATGACTGATTCAGAGGGAGAGGCTAATGGCGTTGAATGTAGGTTTATGTATGAGTAGACCGGGTTATGATGAAAATGTCAGACGATCTAGAGAGGTTGTAGGTGTTGAACAGGGACGAAGCATGATGGTGCTAAGGCTAAGAGTAGTGGACTATGATAAAATCTAAAGAAAATTGCTTGGATGTGTGTCTGAGTAAAAGGTATAAAGGGAGAATGAGGTGGGATAATTGGGAAGTATAAGTGAGAAAATTCAGATGGATTGGCTACGCCGCTATACTGAAGATAGAGAGTAGTGATTCGGAGGGAGAGCGGGGGTATTGAGATGGGGAAGCACATTGGATGTGTTAATTGACGTGGGGATGTAAGATTAAATCATGAAATAAAAATTGGTGAAGTATGCCTGCAACAACAGGTCTCGACATGTTTGAACATGTAAACAACGACTTAATTCCTATAGATACGAAGGTCATTTCCAAACCATAGTGGATATAAAAAAATAAAATAATAAAAAACAAGAATTCACAAATAACACCAAAGGACAGCGTGCTCGGAATTGGAGATAAATATTTTTTCGCATATATTACTCCAATCGGACAACATACTCAATATGAAGAGCTTTGAATTATATTTTTAAATGCAATACCATTCAAGGCACCGAAGGACGGCATGCTCAAAAGTGTAGGTAGGCGATTTTTCCATCATAATACTCCAGTTTAAAATAATACTGAATACAATGATGATGATGATGGTGATAGGACATGATAAGGTAGGCTACACGAATGCAGGGTTCGACATGCTAGATCACGCAAATGCCTGTTCAAGGTCACGAAATCAGTCTTAAAAAATATAAAAATTGTTACTAGTGGGCTAATTAAAAAAAATATAGGGGCACAGGCGAGGGGTGAGTTAAAAATGTAAAGCAGGGTTTAGAGGGAGAGCGGAAACTTATTGAGGTTTAGAGGAAGAGCGGAAACTTATTGAGGTTTAGAGGGAGAGCGGAAACTTATTTAGATGGGGAAGTAGATTGGTAGTGATTCAAAGGACAAAAATTGAAATGAAAAAATTAGGGGAGGGGGGGGGCTTATTGAGGTTTAGAGGGAGAGCGGAAACTTATTGAGGTTCAGAGGGAGAGTGGAAACTTATTGAACTGGGGATGTACGATGGTGGGTGATTCGGAGCTGGGAAGGGTGGGGGGAGTGGTGGTGGCGGGGGGGGGGGGGGGGGGGTCACGTGATCCCTTGGGGTCAAAGGTCATGAGGGGCAACTGATCCAGAAACCCCATTTCCCTTCTACTAGCGAGTGAGAGGTTAATGGGTGTAGGTGTACGTATGGGTAGACCGCGTTACGATGAAAATGTTAGAAGATCTAGAGGAGAGGGTGTAGGAGTGGGGCGAAGTATGATGGTTCTAAGGCTAAAATTACTGGACGATGATGAATCCTCGGGTGATGGTGTAGAAAAGCTGGAGTAAAAGGTTTATTGGGAGAATGAGGTAGGATAATTGGGAAGTATAAGTGAGAAAATTGAGATGCTGCTGTACTGAGGGTTGATGGAGAATTGGTATGTGGAAGTAAAAGTGAATGTATGCCGGTCTTGAAAAATATTTTGGATGGGGTGCCGGTGTAAGGGTTCCTATTGAGTTGTTCTGGAATATTCCAGATTTAGAAGGAGAAGTTCAATTGATCTGGGGAAGCAGGATTTACGAATTATGATTTTACAATATTTAATGTGGGGAAGTAGGATTGTAATAAAAATTTAGAGAAAGTGTTGATGTGGGGAAGTAGAGAGCGGAAAATTAGAAGAGGACAATGTGATGAATTAGAATAATGAAGGTATTAATATAGTAAGGATGACTTGAAAGAAATTTTGGGGTGAGGAGCGATCAAAAATGAGCGAAAAGGCTAGAAACCGCTGAACCTTGGTGATGCTAATAATACATGCCCGGAGTTTTATAAACCTAGATTATTACTACCTAGATTATTACTACTTTGATCACCATGTCACAATGGTCGTGTGGATAGCAAGTCAGCCTCTCAAGGCAAAGAAGGCCTGTTCGACTCTCGTAAGATCAACTTATTTTTTTTTCTTAAGAAGTCGACCCTAGCTACTTAATTAAAAATTAATTGCAATTCTAGACGCTTGGAAGCACTAGTAGGCTAATTGAAAAAAATTTAGGAGCATAGACGAGGGGTGGGATACAAATTTAAAGCAGGGTTTAGAGGGAGAGCGGAAACTAATTGAGGTTTAGAGGGATGACAAAATGGGGGGGGGGGACTTATTGAGGTTTGGAGGGAGAGCGGAAACTTATTGAGCTGGGGATGTACTATGGTGGTTGATTCGGAGCTGGGGAGGGTGGCGGTAGGGGGAAGGGTAGTGGTGGTGGGTCATGTGACCTCATGGGGTCAAAGGTCATAAGTCATAAGTCATAATTGGAAACTTCGAACATACAGGTATGTTTTTGTTCTAAATCTAAATATTTTATTTTATTTAATAGCACTTCAGTTTCGGTTTTTATTCGCAGATAGACTGGCTGAGGTGTATTTCAAGATCTTCTTCATGGCAGCTTCGATACTCCGCTGAGTTCTCCAAATGAAAACTTCGAATATACAGGTATGTTTTTGTTCTAAATTTAAATACTGTCTTATTTTCTTTAATAGCACATCTGTTTCTGTTTTTATTCGCAGATAGACTGGCTGGGGAGCATTTCAAGATCTTCTTCATGGCAGCTTCGATTCTCCGGTATTACAATACAATTTTCCGGATTTTTTAGTTTGGCCCCTTCACATAATCTCCTTCTTCTCTCTATATCTCTTTGTTAAATTTAACTGAAAAATAATAGGTGTCGTCCTCATTAGGTTTTGGATACAATTTTGTATCGATATATTCATTCTACTGAGAGTTATCCTCCCTCCCCATGTCTATTAACACATTATTTTTTAATTTTGCAATCTTGGGGACGGAAAACTTGAAATTTCAGTGAAAATTCAACATCGAATTTCTGACCGTTTTCGTAACTACCCCATATTTCGTTTAGCTGGGGAAGTGAACATTTCATGACAGTGTGAGGACACGGTAACTCTCGATAGCATGAATATACCTGAAACCTCATGAAGACGACGCCTAATGATTTTCAGCAAAATGGAACAAATTGAAGGGGAGATTGGAGGGTGAAGGTGGGGCTTAACTTAAAAATCCTCATAACATATTGTATATATCGCTCATTTGCTACAACAGCAACATAACTCAAAAACTGTGATTTTCCAGGAGGTGCAATCCTTGGAGTCCCGCCTTGGCTGTCCACGAGGCAACATGTCCTAGACCTGCTCCGCGTGTGTAATTTTGTGAAGGTGAAAAAAAAAAAAAAGTGTTAAATTCCAAAATAAACTTGACAATATTAGAGTCCAGTGCCTAAAGGTCCTGAGTTCGAGGTTTGTACAAAATCTAACGAGTGGTTTGTGCACAATCGGTGAGTAAAAGATATTTAATATTTGAATTTAGAAAGTGGCAGTTGGGTGTGTGGGCGTGTCTAGGAGGGGAGCACTTCCCAACCCACCCTCACCCCGCACCACACCTCTCGAAGCCAGCTGTTGTCCCTCACAATGGAGAAGTGTCCACGAGTCCCCCCCCCTTCCCCACCCCCTGTCCCCCAGGAAGCCCCACAGACAATTTCACCAGCCCCCATCCCCCTTCCCCCCCGCCGATCTGCCCTCCCCTCCCGCCGATCTACCCTCCCCGTCCCGAGGATTCCTCTCGCCCCCAAGGAATCGAGCGGAACGGTGAGCGCCGAGGCCGCCACCCCGTTCAGTGGCTGCCCCAACCGAGAGGCGGCAACCATTCAGCTAATGGTCGCTGCCCAGACCTCTAGGATGAGTAGGGCCAGCCAGCAGAAGGTGAATGAGGGGGTCCAGCGTCTCGTTGACCTGCTGGCGGCCTCGCTCGCCAGACAGATAGATGCGGAAAGCAGGGCCAAAGTCTCATCCGAGATTTTGGAGGGATTTAGGCCGGAGGTGATGGCAGAGGCCATCGCCACCAAGTTGATGCTAAGGTCGACCCTCATGCAGCCCAGCATCCCGGCTATGCCGAGGGATCCCCCCTCCAACGGCCTCCCTGCCCTGGACGAGGACCTGCCCCAGAACAGCACTCCGCCAGGAGGGGTGCCGGAGAGGAGGGCGAAGAAGAAGAAGAGAGGAGCGGCTGAAATCACACCTACAAGTGCTGCTTCCCCCAAAAGACCCGCCGCCCCTCCCTCCGTATCCAGCCAAGGGAGGGAAAAGGATGGGATCCCCCTCCCGTCCTCTCCCCCCCCACCTCCGGTCACTGAAGCGGAGTACCCGGACGCCATGTCCTGGACAATGGTGGCGTCGAAGAAGAAGAGGCAGTCGAAAACGACTCCTCCAGCCCCATCCGCAGCCCCGAATTTCCCACCCAGGACAGCGCCCCCCCGGAGGACGAAGGCGGATGTCGTCCGCCAGCTGAGGAGGGAACTGACAACCGAGGGAGGTGTCCGCCCGGCCGCCGGTTACAGGGCTGTCGTCACCTTCCAGCAGGAGAGTGACGGCAGGAGGCTGGAGGCGGCCCTGGAGCTGGTGGACCCGAGTGAGCTCGGGATCAAGGTGAAGTCGGCCAAACCCGCCAGGAGAGGAGGGCTCCTCCTACAGGTGTCCACTCCGACCGAGCTGGAGTCCCTGTTGGGCGCACCGGCTCTCCAGGCAGCGGGTCTGAGGGCCGAGGCGCTCAGCAGAAGAAGACCCAGGGTCGTTCTTTTTGATGTCCCTGCCAGCTGGTCGGGGGAGGACCTCTCTAGGAGGCTCGAGGCAGTGAACCCACTGTATAAGGGGATTACTCCACTTTACAGGAAAGGCCCCCCGAAGGGCGGCCCGACTACAAACTGGGTAGCGGAAGCCTCGTCGGATGTCCGGAGAGAACTGGTCTTGGCGGGGTCCATAACGCTGGGTGGGTGGTATCCGTGCAGGGTCGGGGACTGTTTGGATATAACAAGGTGCAATAGGTGCCAGGGATTCGGCCATATCGCCAAGTACTGTAAGGGCAGGGAGAGGTGTGCGTGGTGCTCAGCGGAGAACCACAGCGACACCAAGTGTCCGAATAGGAAAAACAAGCCGCCGAAGTTGCAATTGCGGCACAGGAAAGTCTGCCGCGAATCACAGTGCTAACTGTGATACCTGCCCGACATACATCCGGGCGATAGAGGCCCTGGCCGCTCGCACGGACTATGGCCGGTAGGCAGCGTGACGGTCTTCATGTGTGGCAACACAACATGAATAGGCGCAGAATCGTTGCTGCGGAAGTACGGCACCTGGTATCCCAGGAGAACATCCAGGTACTTGCTCTCCAGGAGCCATATTGCGTTAGAGGCGCCGTGGCAGGCCTAGGCACCGGCCATAGGATTATGGTTGGGGCGAGGGACAACCAGCGGCCTATGGCCGCACTGGTTGTGACTGACCCCCTGATGGACGTGATGGCACTCCACCATCTGTCTACCAGCCATATGGTAGTGGCCTGTGTCAGGCATGCAAACGTGAGCTGCTATGTCATCAGCGGGTACTTCCCCCCTTCTGAGGACATAGAACGACAGTTAGGCCACTTGGATCATATACTTGATGAACTCGAGGGGGGCAACGTGATCATCTTGGCGGATGTTAATTCCTGGTCAGTCGCCTGGGGATCGGCTCGCACCGATCGCCGGGGTGGCAGGTTACTGGATGTGATAGCCCGCCATGATCTTCGCATTGTCAACGACCCGGACTCCCCACCCACATTTCGTGGTGCAATGGGAGAATCCCATATAGATGTCACACTTGTGTCCGGCGGACTAGGCCAGGCTGTGGGAGGATGGCGAGTCAGAGAAGTCACATCTAGCGACCATTGCGTCATAGATGTTCAGCTCTTTGACCCGGGTCTTCCAGTGGTCAGGCCTAGAGACCCGCGCTTTGCTACACGCAAGGCCATCTCGGACGCCTTTGTGACCGCCGTTGCTACCTACTCCTGTGACGAGGATTGGGAAGGCCTCGGGAGCGTTGACCCTGTTGACCAGATCGAGGAGGGAGTCGAACAGCTCGGAAGTATATTACTCCGAGCTGCCGATGAAACCATCCCCAGGAAGGTGAACAGGCTCAAAAAGGTTCCCTGGTGGAGTGAGGAGCTTACCCTCGCTAAGAGGGTTGTATACCGCGCCAGGCGTAGGTACCAACGGTGCGGGAATCCCCTTCTGAAGGTGTTAAGGCGGGAAGAATACCGACAACTGAATAATGCCTACAACCGAAGCATCGCCACTGCGAAGAAGGTAAGTTGGAGGAATTTCATAGAGGAGGAGAGTGTCAGAAACCCGTGGGGGATCCCTTACCGGGTCGTCACCGGGAGGCTCAGGCCGGTCGCCCCTGTGGCCTCCATCAGGGACGGGGACGTTTACGCCTTGTCCCTGGAGGAGGCAGGACGGATGTACCTGGGAGTGGCCTTTCCGGCGGACGACCCGACGGAAGATACCCCCGCCCAGGTAATAGTCAGAGAGACTGCCCGTGCCCTGCCGGATACGGAGGACGCTCCGGACTGGGACGAATTAGATTTAAGTCTGGCGGTTGGGAAGCAGAGGAATGGCGGCGCCCCTGGGATGGATCTCATAGACGCCGCCATGATCAAGAAGGCATTCCCGGCCATAAAGGCGGATCTTCTTCACCTGGTAAACTCCTGCCTAAGGACTGGCCACTTCCCGAGTGCTTGGAAACGTGCACTTGTGTGCACGTTTGTCAAGCCTGGGGACAGGGACCTCTCCTTGGTGGGTAGCTATAGACCGATCAGTCTACTCCCAGTCTCCGGCAAGGTGTTGGAGACTCTGATTCTCTCAGGAATTCGAGCCCGGGTACAGGCCTTCGTGTCGCACAGACAATTCGGATGCATGAGGGGCAGATCCGCTGAGGATGCGTTGAGGATGCTGAGGGCGGATGTCGGGGAGGGCAGAGGGAAATACTCTCTCTGTATCTTCTTCGACATAGCCGCGGCCTTCGACTGCGCCTGGTGGCCTGCCATTCTCTTGCGACTACGGTCTGTGGGAATTCCCAGGAACCTATTCGGGCTCATCTCCAGCTTCCTCAGCGAGCGCTCTGCGACGGTGAGGCAGCAATTCACCAGCACTACAGCGAACGTCACCAGGGGGTGTCCCCAGGGCTCGGTCCTCGGACCAACACTCTGGAACATCCTCTTTGACGGACTGCTTCGTGACCTCGAGACTCGTGGACTCAAGGCAATAGCCTATGTCGACGACCTAGTGGTCACGGTGCACGCTGACAGTCGAGCTACTTTGACTGCCCGAGCCCAAGCCGCGATTGACGCTACGGACACATGGTGCCGACTGAACAAGTTAACCCTCTCTCCCAGCAAGACAGCGGCCATGCTGATGAGAGGAAAAACTGACGCCCGCCACCCCCTGGTTCTTGCAGTGTACGGCCGACGCGTTGAGTTTCCGGCAGTGGTCACGTACCTAGGTGTGGGGATTGGGCCGGGATTCAACGTCACGCCCCACGCAGTTGCCATCAAGGATAAGACAACAGCTACCTTTAGCGCCCTGAGCTACCTAGCCCGAGCGACATGGGGCCTCGGGTACTCCGCGTGTAAAACTATTCACGCCGGGGTCTTCGAGGCCGTAGCAAGATACGCCGCTGCCGGATGGTGGCATCACCCCACCAAACGGCAGCGTACGTTGCTATTACAAGCTCAAAGAGCGGCCCTCCTCAGGGTTACCAAGGCCTACCGTACAGTTTCCACGGCTGCGCTGCAGGTGCTGGCGGGGGCTCCTCCCATAGACCTAGTCTTGGATGGAGCCGTCGCCTCTTACTTCTGTAGACGCGGCTTACCACTGGAAGCAGACACGGACGTGGCCTTGCGTCAAGCCTTAGAGGAGGGGATGCAAGGACAGGCGAGACCGGAGCGCCTGAGGGGCATTGTCCAGGCATGGATTGTGGAAAGATGGCAACGGCGTTGGGCGCAATCGACAGATGGCCGAACCACCTTCGCCTATTTCTCGAGCGTCCGGACGCGTCTTGACTCTCCATGGATACAACCAGACCACTGGATGTCACAGGTGCTATCAGGTCACGGTGACTTCAGCGCCAAGCTCTTCTTCTTTAAGAGGAAGAACAGCCCTGCCTGCTCGTGTGGCGGCGTCGAGACTGCGGAACACGTAGTCCTCGAATGCCCGCTATACGACGGGCCAAGGGCGGCGCTGATTCGCCGGACAGGATCGTACCTGGGACTGAATCTGCCGGGACTGATGACGGAGACTGGCTACCCGGCTTTTGGTCGGTTCGTCTCCTCCTGGCGAAAAATTAAGAACGCCTTCTAACCCGGTGCCGGGGGCCCCGCCGACCGCCGACAGGCGCTGCGGTGGCAGCCCCCGGCTCCGGGAGATAGGCAGACCAGAAGCCACCGAAGAGTCTCGAGCTCATTCGGCGCAATGAGGCGGCGAGGAACCAAGGACGACTGCCGACCGTAGCCATCGAGCCGGTCCACAGCCGTCCATAGCAGCAAAAGTAAATTGTGAATAAAAACGGAGAAAGGTTACCCATTTCCCCGCCGAACAAATAGGGTGATGTGACCGACCCCCCCTCAGGGGGTCAGGGGCACCCTACAAAAAAAAAAAAAAAAAAAAAAAAAAAAAAAAAAAAAAAAAAAAAAAAGGAGGTGCAATTCAAACTTTTAACGTCTAATAACTTGATACATTCATTCGAAAATAACATATCAGCATGTTTTATTAAAAGCATACAATATAAAAGAAGAGAAAATGTACAGTAACAGCTATAGGTCTTACTGAGTTTCTCCCTTAACCTCATAATTGAATTATGACATTTTTGTAGCAATAATTGTTTTCCCGGCGGGCAGTTGAAGCTCAGATGTGTCGTACTACCCGCTAAAAGTATATGTGAGAATGATTCATCCTATGCTCGTTTTTGAGTTAGGTCGTTGTTGCTGCAAATGAGCGCTATATATATAATAATATATCGGTATTGATCCTCTACTTTTTTTTTTTCTTTTTATTCAAATCGGCCAAAGGTAAGAGGGGATCAGAAGAGGGATATTAAATATTTTATTAAAATAAAAATAGTTTATTTACAATGAAAAATACAATATATATACATATTTAAATTTGAATACAAAATTTTGTTGCAGCTTATTTCAAATTGAAGCAGTGAGGCAAACAACATTCTCCTTTCAAATTCTTGTCACAACACTGAATTTTCTTAAATAAATAAATAACTTAGGGAAATAACTAATTTTCTTGCCAATGTGCTCCAACTGAAAATATCTACATAAATAGCTCCTCTAGATACGAGTAGCTTCTAATATCTCGAAGCTTTGATCTAAAACTGAGAGAGGAGAAACAAGGAAAGTACCTATACAATTGTATAAAAAAATTATTTACGAATTTCACGTTCCAGGAGAGCATACTCGTATCTACTACTTCCAGTAATTTTGCCATATATGTCTCTGAATAAAAACTTCGTAAATTCCGAGATATTAAGTTAGCAACTTCATGAATATATAAAAAATATGACTAATTGATTAGAGTAATTTCACAACCGGTAATTTTTTGACAGGAGATCAATAAAAAATAGAGGAAAGGAGAAAAGCTAAAATGAACACATATATTTAAATATGTGTGTAAGGAAATAAATAAGAATTTATTCTTAATGGCATTTAAGGAGAAGATAAGTTGCCAATAAACTTATTTGTCATAAACTTGATAATGGTCTTCATAGTATCTAAAAAGGATATTGTATGAACAGAGTTTGACGAAGGTTGACCATGTGTTCCTGAAGAGCCTCCTGATTCTAAAGAATCTTCTTCTTCTTCTGAAGATTCTTCTCCCTTGAGTGGAGAAGGTTTCTCTTTTGGAGGAGATACTTCTCCCTTGGGTGGAGAGGGTTTCTCTTTTGGAGGAGAGGGTTTCTCTTTTGGAGGAGAGGGTTTCTCTTTTGGAGGAGATACTTCTCCTTTCGGTGGTTTCTCTTTCGGAGGAGAGACGAGAACTGGTTTCTGAATAGCAGGCAGAGGACGGGTTTCATCATCAATGACCGGCTGGTCCTCATAGTGCTTATGTTGATGGTCTTGTAGTATCATCTCTGCTGCCTTCTCAGCTATCATAGTAACTCCACTAATTGTGGATCCCCTTATGATCCGTGGCATGACAGATGCATCCACCACCCTGACGTTCTCTAGACACCTCACCTTCAACTGACTAGAGGTAACCACTGCGTTTACATCCGTAGAAGGTCCCATCCTTGCTGTTCCGGATGGATGAGACAATGAATTTCCATAACGTGCTATGATACAAGTAAAGAACTCCCATTCAATTTGTCCATCACATTCTTGCTGATAACCGGTGAATATTTTCGGAGAATATTTTCTCATAGTGGGTGTTTTCATGTATTCGAGAACAATTCGTATTGCACTTTCTAACACTTTAAAATCGGTGTCAGAAGCAAGGTAATTAGGATTCACACTGGGACGGTCGTAAGGATTTAAACTCCTCAGTGTTACCTCTCCTGTGCTCCTTGGTTGTAACAAGCCTATACGTGCAGTTATCACGGGTATATCCTGATATTGGTCATAAGGAACCGTGCTGAAAAATTCTACAACCACATTTGGTGTGCCATCTTTATTAAATACATTAAAATGTGCTATGGCTTCGTTCCCAGGTGTCGTCAAAGGACCACTCCCGTGTATTGCATAGTCACTTATACTTTGATTTGTTCTCCAAATTTTCGTCACGATTGTAAGTCGCTGATTTAATTCAAAATATAAATCTACGCCAGGATGATCTTGTAAATTTTTTCCAACAGGCAAATCGCATTTGAGGGAAATTCTATGTTTCTTAAGCTCTTCCCGTGGCCCAACACCAGACAGCATCAGAAGTTTGGGTGTATTTATAGATCCACCAGTCAGAATAACTTCATTCCTAGCACCAATTCTATATTTTTTACCATCTCTCAAGTATTCCACCCCTTCAGCTCGATTATTATTCCCAATAAGAACTTTTGTAACAAGTGATCTCTTTATTACAGTGAGATTTTTCCTTCTGCGAGATGGATACAGGTATGCTTCAGCATTGCTCAGTTTAGTAGCCCCATCAAGGGTAAATTGGGTGTAATCGATCCCTCTTTGATTTTTTCCATTGTAATCTCGTATTTTCCACCCGAACTCTTCCCCAGCTCTAATATAGTCTTCTTTCAACTTAGTGCTGAATCTCGGGTAGCGGACGGTTAAAGGACCGTCGAATCCATGATCTGGAGAGTTTCCTAAGAATGGAATCTTATAGTTTTCCAGTTTCTTAAAATAGGGCAGCACATTCTGATAACTCCAGTCTTTGTTACCCAGTTCTGCCCAGCCATCATAATCTTCTCTGGCACCTCGGCTGTATTTCGGATCAAAAAGGGCTGATGTTCCTCCCAACAGATGTCCTTGCCGGATTGCGCAATTATCCTCATAAGCTGAAATGTGAACAGAAAAAATTACAAATTGAATTTTTGAAAAATCTCTAGCAATTATGGAACTTTTTCCACACACAGTTAACGAACTCGATATTAAGCAATAAAAATGGCTTCGATCGTTATTGATAATTCAATCATAATATGAGTTTTGTCTAACTTCTCTAGCTACTAAATCAGCATTGTATTCCCCCTTCTTCTGAATCTGACTGACTACGTGTGATGCACGGAAAAACACTTGAGTGCTTTTTCAGCAGGTAACCCGCCTTTGCCCGGTTATTATTTTTAATCAGATTAGTAACGTTTTCTGCCCAGTTAGTGGCATAAAATTAGATAATTTTAGAAATAAGTTGAAATGCTCAAAGAATTTGGCCGTAGAAGTGGTGTGTCACTTACCGGCCCCCTCGGCATAAATGAAAACTTTGGGTGCCCTGAACTACGTTGAATTTTAAAGATATGGAATCGTAGCCACTGGAAGAACCATGCAACTTGGCAGAAGGTTGTTCAGCTGATTATTGTTGGGCAAGAGTGGCCATCGCAGGTAGTATGTGTCGAGGAACAGCGGGATTTAAATTGTTACTCAGTTCCATATTTGATAACTATAAACCTTCCCAGAAGGATGTTGAATCTTATAAAAAAAGATTTATGGTAATCTGTATTGTAGTTCCCGAGTTAAACCTCAATACGAGTACACAGACACATCTTATTTTCTACATATCTTCGGTACGTAGAAAAGCAAGCACATTATTATTTTCATAATTAGAAACGAGCTCTGCCCTCCAATTATTTATATTTATTAATTCACTTTTTAGGGTGCACTTTGCACAAAAGCATGATCGTCAGCACCCGTCGGTCTTACGTCGAGGGAGCTCGGAATCAAGGGTTTGAGTGAGGTTATGACGGATTGGGAACGCCCCAATCAGCTGTGATCCAGGCCATCAAGATTCGAACCCTTGCCCACCGGGTCGATAACATAAAGAAACTGTTAAATAAACTGATGTCACATTTAAAGATGCAGTATAGCCTGTCCGCGATTGGAAGCCGCTTTTTATATGAGAGAATATATGGAGTTTTCAGTTAAGGTTATCTGTTAAACAGGTACGAACAAAGTATTAGAACGGATCGTAAAATACCCCTCCAAATATATATCCTTCCATTCACCGACAGACACAGCGGTAATATTTACCGAGACAGAAACGACTTTGTCTGACGGTGGTGATGTTCCACTCAGAGTCAGTGTTAAAGGCAGCTCTGTAGATGAGGGGGTTGTTGGTTAGCGGATCTTCGTCACCGCCTGCCTCGATCATCAGCACTGTCAGCGAGGGATTCTCTGTCAATCGTCGAGCTAGCACACAACCTTCAAAAACAAAAACATTAATTCTTAAGACGTTGAAACAAGATTTTTATTCATTTAAATCATTATTATTACAGGAAAATGAGTATTCTTTCTCATCTTATCGTATTGATTATATAATATCAAATCATCATCGAGTTCAATAAGAAATTGAATACTAGATATACGTGTGAGCACCATGTGTGAAGTCGTCCACCACTGCAGATCTAAAGGTCACTATAATTTCAAGAAGTATGTTTATACAACAAAATAAGATCCTGAACACTATTGTTTCAAAATAAATTAATACGATAACATCAAGAAAATTTTATAGGAGGAAAACATCTTTTGTAATCACTGTGTACTCTTTGCAGTTATGTTATAAAAAAAAATACAAGGGACACAGCCGCAACCGATGACTAGAACTACGTCTAGTATATTCAGTAGAGTCGGGCTCATGTCCACCAGAGTGACGAAAGAGCGCTCTGGTAGTAGGCGATGTGTATGTGCGATATACCTAACCCAACCTACAATTCATGGTAACTATCATAATCGATTATTAATTAATTTCACTAGAAGTATAATGAGCTGTATTATTGTGGTCAATTGATATTGCTAGTATTGGTTTATGGTAAGAGAAATAAAGAGATATATCTATGACAACTTCGATTATAATCTATAATCTATAATGATTTTTTGGCTCCCTCCATACCATAGTAACCCCAAATCTGAAAGCAGTATTTTTTTTAACTGACCATCTTCGTAAATCTTCCACGCAAACATAGCAAACCTTGGGAGGTGTCCACTTCTTATCTTCATCTCCTATTTTCACTCCAAAGTAAGAATAGTACACTTTTCTAATAAAACTAGTAACCCGACCGAGGCCCTTAGTTTATTTTATCTGGGAGGTAAAATAAACTTAAGCACGCCGTCCTTCGGATGGGACGTTAAGCGATGGTCCCGAGCCTGTACGATGTCAGGTACTCGTTAAAGACCCCTACCCTAAGTGAATGAAAATTTAGGGTAGGAAAAATTTAGGACTCCCACAGTAGAGTCGGGTTCATGTCCACCAGAGTGACGAAAGAGTGCTCTGGTAGCAGGCGATATGACCTCGTAGTTAAAGCCCGGGCATGAGTCATAAAACCTAACCTAAAACTAGTAATATTTCTTTGGTGTTTCTTAATCATAAATTCTCCACAAATATAACAGAAACTGTTTGGAGAGTTTACACATCCACGGTTCGCCATGACTTCAACACAAAACGCAGTAGGTTCTTCTCACTTTGTTGACAACATGGGTAACACAGAGAAACAGCTGAGAAAGATGAGAAAAAAGGCACTGCCTTCTGAATAGTGATAATAGCACTTCTTACTTGCAATAATTACGCAATAAAGCGCTAGTTACGTTAAACATCTTATTAATTTAATTATTTTTATTTTCAAGAACAGAAAATTATCGGATAATATATACTAATACAAATAATATCAGAATTGCATTTAATGATAAAACGGTATGTGATACAGCAATTTCGGTGTCATTTTCGAATTCAGCAGGCCAAAATACATAATCAAAAAAGTGTTTTCATCGCCGGTCTGTGTTATCAATGTGTCTTGTGAATATTAAGTCAATACAGGATCCCCCTTAAGTTATACTGAGTATAGTGAGAAAAAGTATAAATCTTAGGTTAAATGTCAAAGAAAATTAAATAATTGTGTTTAATAAAATAACCACGTAGGTAACTCTTGAAAGAGAAGGATGCCTGTCGGTAAAAAGTTTGGTATATTGCGGATAGATGGCGGTTCGCGACACTTCAACTAACTTTGAGACACAATCATTCGAGATTTCGTCTAATTCTTCGTTTTTATGCTGCCGTATTTAAGGGATGAAAGATGAAGGGTTGAAACCTATTTTATAATTAATCGTATTACACAAGCTTTCTATCGGCGTTTGGTTCGTTATTCTACGATTATTATATTAGGAGATATTAACTCTCAAAGTGTGACACATTTTCGTGATGCACTTTACCCCTCCATACCACCGGGAAAGACGGAGTTCTACATCATAATAATTGAAAGGAACACAATTTGAAAGCACACAGAATTGAAAATGACAAGTGCCGAAATGTCCTATAAAAAAATGTATTTATTGAGCAAGTTACGCAAAATTTAGGATTATCAGTAGGGTCAGGCTGATGTCCACCGAAGCGACGAAAAGCCCTCTTGTAGCGGGCGATATGACTTCATAAAAACACTTCTAACACAACAAAACAAACTAAAAAAAGATTAGCGAGTAATTATAAATAAATAATTTGAACATGCGAATATATTAACACTAGATGATTAACAAAAAAAACTAAATTTTAATATTGTCACCTGCTGTTCCACCTCCGACTATAATTATATTATAGGACTCCCATAACATTTCTTGTGGAGTGTCGGCTATCTTCGACTCCGGATCCATTTCTTTTGGATAATAGAGGAATAAATAAGCAAAAAACAAATTCAAAAAACGAGATATATCCAGCTCCATTGCATAAGTCTAAAAAAAAAAGGAAAAATAATTAAATTGTTATTGAAATTAAAACAAATAAATAACAGACGTTTGATGAGAGGAGGATCAGTATTAGCAATTATCCCTTCCTCCCCTCATGCCACCCCCATGGCTTAGAGTAAGCGTCTTCAACCTGCGGCCCGCGGGCCACGAGTGGCCCGCTGAAGGAATTTTAATGACCCGCCGGCATTTTAGTGGCCCCAACATTTGAGTTTGAGGCAATTTCAAGAAAAATTGTCTTGTCAGCTTTTTGTCGTAAAACAACTTTTTTTCTGTTATTCTTGATGTTTAAAAGATTTTGTGTTTCATGTCACATGGCATGACATGTTTTTTTTTTTATCTCTTTCTTTTTTTAAATGTAAACCATTTATTATCAATGCTTACAAATAGGAATTTAATACACAAAAAACAAAAGAATGTTTATATGTAATTAAAAGTAGGGGTAACATAAAACAAAAACATTAAACTTGAATTATATAACTACATATATATATATTTAATCAAGGAAAAACAATGTAAAATTTCACATTAAGACGACTAAGGTAACAACCATCTCCCGCCAGTAATGTAAGTTTTTTTAATTGTAAATGTATTTTGTAACATCCTTCTGTACAATCACCTTCATTATTTTCATAATAAAAAAAAAGTTACAAAGTATTTTAATTCGACTTCCATTTAACTTTTTTGAATATATATATATATATATATATATATATATATATATATATATATATCCAAAAAAGTTATAAAAAAATATATATATATGTATATACATATATACAAATCTGTAACACCATCTCTTCCCTTAGAATCTAAGGCTTAGAATCAATTGTAGTCTTGTAAAATGTAAAACAAACCTTTTTTTATATAAATTTTCTGACTACACTATTTTTTTGACAGACGTGTGGCCCGCGGATCTTTGTGAATTTATTTATGTGGCCCTCGGGCGTGAAAGGTTGAAGACCCCTAGCTTTTTCCTCTAAGCCTAGCTTAGAGGAAAATATATATATATATATTTTCCTCTAAGCCTAGCTTAGAGGAAAATATATATATATATATTTTAATATATAAAATAATATATATGAGGAAAATATATATGAGGACTTTCCTGAATAAAATGTCATCGGTGACCGTTAAATTCCCCATAGCGAATTAATCAATTAACCAATTTGGTTGAAAATCGATTGGAAATTTTATTCAAAGAGTTCTAACCCTCATACTAAATTTTGTAAAAAAAGGTTGTCCTCATAGAATTTTGAATTTATATATAAATTTTCGTGTCGATACATTCAGTACAACGGTAGTTTTTATGTTTTTAAGTCCCTATGAATGGAATCCCATAGCTGGGGAAGTTATAATGAGAAGCACTTCATCGGGGAACCAATGATTATTTAATCCCCGAAGGCTAAAACAGTTATTATTAAAATGCTAGATATAGGCAATAATTCAATAAAAATTCTAGTTTTAAATTAATAAAGTGTTTTGGAAGATTTTGGCTCTAGTTTTATGTCGTCAACGGGAATTATTACCGAAGTTGCGATATAGTTATATTTTTGAGAAGTCAAAATCTTCGTTTCATTTTCTGTAGAGTCTGTGTAACATGTTTGTTCCAAGTCAGTCGTCTGTCAAGATAGAGTTCTAAGTATCATGTCTTTCTCGTGCTTCAGAGGGACATTATTCACCAAGTCTCAAGGAGAACGTAACATTGCGATATTACATGGGCATTCATTGGTGTTTATTGTCCCTCCCCTGATGCCGCACCTCTCTTATGAAGTTTTTAATTTACATATATTTCATTACAACCCCGCCCCCCCCCCCCCCCACCTTTTGGCCAATTTGACTGAAAAATCAAATACAACATTTCGAGTAGAAACATTCAAACATAACTTCCTCTAACCTTCATATCGGTAGGGAAGAAAAAACCTTAAAAATAAAACCAAAGAACTTGTTAAATATTTACATTGTATTTTCCACAAAAATATATTTACAAGTGTATAGGTTTCGGCTTATGCTATGTTCAGTGCAAAGTTCAACAAAGTGTCATAACTGATAACGATGACATAAGCCGAAAGTGTACATTTTTTTTGAAATTAGATAGTATAAATGTTAAACAATTTCTTTGTTTTTATTATTGTTTCCACTATAATGACATAAGATCGTAAAAATGTAATTTGAACAAGGAAATTTATCTGTTCAACGTCTATAACTGGAGAAACTGTTGATGCCTCCTCAAGCTAAAGAGACCGAATTACTCAAATCAATTGATTACTCACATTGGGGGGCGGAAGTGTGCTGTACCTGGTACCTGGTACCTTGTGAACCTCCCGCACTACAAAAGCTAAGACTGAGCCCCCTGTTTATTTTTAATATTTATTAACATTACAACACCACACTGATTACATGAACTTATTTCCATTATCAAGTTTTCTTTCATTCTGTATTAAAGAATCGCGACCTATTAAGATTACTTTTACCACTTTAATGAATATCATGCGGTTATTATAATTTTTTTTTTCTTTTTCTTTTTTTTTTTTCTATTTACCCAGAAAGAAATTATCTATCTAGGCAATTTGTGTCGTTGAACCTGACATATGAAAAAATAATAAAATATTATAAATCGAATTTTTTCACAAAAATAAAGAATGATGATTCGAAAATTTACTATTAATTACAAAAAATATGTGGGCATTGCAGGACTTTCTTATACCAACCATGCTTACAGATCACTTTCTTTTCCCCTTCTCAAAATTATTTCATACTGGCATTACAGGTTATAAGAATGTCTTATCTTAAGATTATGCTGTACAAAGAGACAAAATGAAATGATTTTGAGAAGGGGAGGGAGAAAGAGTGATCTGTAAGCGGTGTGGGAATAAGAAAGTCCTGTAATGGCCACGTCACATATTTTTTTCTGAATTTTTATAATTTTTCAAAAAAAAAAATACCAAGATATAAACCATATTTTAAAGTTCGTTGCTATAAGTTACGATTTGAAAATAACTTACACATCCTCATACACATTTGTGAGGGCGCCGGTAGCTCAGTGGTATGCAACTTGTCTTCTGAGCTAAAGATCGTGGGTTCAAAACCCAACCGAGGCCCTTAGTTTATTTTATTTGGGAGGTAAAATAAACTTAAGCACGCCGTCCTTCGGATGGGACGTTAAGCGATGGTCCCGAGCCTGTTCGATGTCAGGTACTCGTTAAATAGGTGAATAAAAATCTAGGGTAAGCATAATTTAGGACTCCTACATAGAGTCGGGCTCCACCAGAGTGACGAAAGAGCGCTCTGGTAGTAGGCGATATGACCTCGTAGTTCAAGCCCGGGCATGAGTCATAAAACCTAACCTAATCTTATACACATTTATTTTACATTCTTTGAGGCGCTATAACTTCTGCCGTATTGAACATATCTTAAATCTGAAGACTTAATAGCGATTGGAAATTATATATGAACAATTTTGATAGAGTCAATTTTTCGATAGGACTAACCGTTTTCGGGTAAATCAAGGAAATGTCATGTGTTTCAAAACTACACTTTAAAATGGTTTTCGGCATGTATCTCGAAAACCGGAAGACCTGTAAAAAATCATATTTCATACAAATATTTACTTCAATATTTTCTACAACTATTACTCGAAAAGATTTTTGATTAGGTCATAAACATAAGCTGTATCTTGTTAAATGTAGTTAGGTCCCGGGGGAAAGTGGTCTCAATTTTCGTTCGATTTCGGCCAAAATCTAATCTGTAAAAAATCATATTTCATACAAATTATGTATTTCAATATTTTCTACAACTATTACTCGAAAAGATTTTTGATTAGGTCATAAACATAAGCTGTATCTTGTAAAAGGTAGTTAGGTCCCGGGGGAATGCGGTTTCAATTTTCGTTCGATTTCGGCCAAAATCTAATCAGACCTAAGTTGTAACCTCTTCATTCGAAATTTGTACTAAAGATAACAAAGTATTGTCATACCTTTCGAACTAACCTTTAGATTATATACCAGATAACAAAGTATTGTTGTCATACCTTTCGAACTAACCTTTAGATTATATGCCAGACAACAAAGTATTGTTGTCATACCTTTCGAACTAACCCTTAGGGAACCATGGTGGCCGTGCGGGCTAGAGCGTAGGGTTTTAGTCGCATGGTCTCACCTTGGTTTGCGGGTTCGAATCCCGTCCGGGAGTGAGTTTTATTTCGTAGATAAAACTTCCTCCCGGGGCCATGGATGTCGTAAATAATTAGGTAAATCATCATTATAAGAGTCATGGCTAATATGCATCGTACATGAGACCAAAAAAAAAAAAAAAAAAAAAAAAAAAAACTAACCCTTAGACTATATACCAGATAACAAAGTACTTTTGATTGATTAAATCAATTTATTAATAGTTTATTTTCCATCTCAATCTGGATTGATATTCGTCTCCTATTGGCTCAGCTCATCTCTAGTTAAAAAAAACATAAATATTTCATATTTGCTGGTGGAAGTGGAACCCAAGTCGTTCCTATTAAAATTGAACCAAACGATAGAAAGAATTTCAGTAGTTAGTCTTGATGTCAGGTACTCGTTAAAGACCCCTAGTCTATATGAATTAAGTTTGAGGGTAAGCAAAATTTAGGATTCCCATAGTAGCGTCGGGTTCATATCCAGCAGAGCGACGAAAGAGCGCAGTATTAGCAGGAGATACAGAGGCATAGCTACCTCTGCAGCAATGATACTGAGCCCCCGAGATAGATGGGCCCCAACATACGTAAGCAAAAAATCGTAAAATGTTATTCATAGTCATATTGATAAAAGCCAAGCTTAAATTTCTAAAATAAAACTTAATAAAAATTATCTTCTTAGAACTTCTATGGGACAAAAACGGCTATCGGACTTATCAATTCTGTCCATATAAAAAGAAGAACTTGACAAACTAAACACTTCTTCAGCTATGGATGATATAATAAATATGTTCGCCGAAAAAAAGGCAAGAAAGTAATTCATAGCTACAATCGTTTTTGCGGTAGAAAGTTCACAACTTTTCAATCACATACACACACACAAGTCAGACATCATCGCGAAAATGGCCAAAATGTATTCAGGGGACCTTGAAACGTGAAAATCAGTTGAATCCTCGTTCTAGGATTTTCGCATGATTACAATATTTTGACTTGCCCATCTAGAAATGGCACATTATTAGGTAAGTATCTCATTGATCAACAATTTCACTTTTTAACAATAATTTCATGTTTCTTGGTCCCCTGAATCCAAAGATGAATATAAATAATATGTTGTTGATGAATTACCGGCAAAGTACTTCCCCAGCATGAACTAATCTACTAAGTTTCCTCTCTCCCTCCAAAACCAAGACAATACTTAGTTGACTTACATAGGGACTTCTGAATCCTCAAACTGAATATTATATCGATTTATTCATTATATCGACAGGTTTTTTAGTTCAGCCCCTCCTCTTCCCTCTCAGTCCATTTCGCTGAAAATCATCACCTGTCGACCTGACATGGTTTTGAATTCCAATATCAAATTTCATTTCGATACATCGGAACAAATATGTAACAGTACTATTTAAGAAATAACCCTCATTTTTACTTTTTGCTTTTGTTTTATCTTGTTTTATTTTTATTTTATTTTTAATCAAGAAGTAACAGTTTTACTTAAGAAATAATTTAATTTAATTTTGGAACAATCGTTAAATTATTTTCTGATTTCTTCTGTTGAAAGAGCAGTAGACTCAAAACCTCCAAAAGGAGAGGCTTTTGTTCTAAAAGAATGTCAATAAAGCTATTTTATTTTTTCATCGGCAGGTATTAGAGTTTTTGTGTTATGCCCCTCCCCTAATCCCCCCCTTTCCTTTTTGCAGATTTGGTTGAAAATTAATAGGTGTCGCCCTTATGAGTTTCTGGATACACAAAAAAAAAAAATCATGTCGATACAATTATTCTATAGGGAGTTATCGAGTTTACAGACAGTGACAGGACATTTTTTTTTCTTCATTTTTTGTAACTGCGGGTCCGAAAACATGAAATTTTCGTGAAAACGCAATATCGCATTTCTGATTACATAACTTTCCCTATACTTCGTTCAGCTGGCGAAGTGAAAAACAAAGCTAGCGTCAGTCTAAGGGTTTGTGCACTCAACTCTCAATAGAAATGAATAAGTATGACATGAAATTTGATATTTTTGTCCAAAACCTCATATGTAAGATAGTTATTGCTTTTCAGCCATATCAAACGAAAGGTAGATTCGGTTTGTATGGAGAGAGAAAGCATGGTAGTAGCCGATCTGAAACTGCCCAATCTTACCAAAAATTTTCATTTCAAATTGACAAGGTAGAGAAAATGAAAAAGGTAAAGTCTGAGTATAATATCAATAGTAAAATTGATAAGAGACAGTGGTGAGGTTACATTGATGAGCAAATAACCACTGAGTACGAGTTCGAATCTCGCAAAAACCAATGCACTTTTTTTTTATACAGAAACACTGCATGCTCGCCTGCAGTAAAACTCTTCGAGATATTTATATTAAATAGATAGTGTTATTAGGAAGATACTATGAAATTGAAAAATTTACTTATCGATGTTGTGAAGTTCTAATATTTGTGGATCCAAAATCTTGCAGTACAAATCCATTCAACTCTCCATCCATGAGAACCCTTCTTTGGACCATTACATCTCACACTGAAAAATATACATATGGTTGTTACAAATATATTTTGGCCTAACCGTATACTTAGGTGTGACACCTACATAACTTCCCAAGCTATACGAGGCATTATTAATTTTGCATCTCTGTAACATAACGTTTAACGAAATTTAAGATGTGTAAGTATCCAGGACCCTGTAAGGACAACATCTATTGATTTTGAGACAAATTGGCCCAAGGGAAAAGGGGGATTTGGGGGCGGCTTAACACAAAAAATAACTGCCGTTGTAATGAATGTATTGACACGAAATTCCGTATGTAAATACAAAGCCCTACAAGAACACCTATTGATTTTCAGCAGAAGGGAAGGTGGGCTCCACTCATAAATCCCAAAACTGCCGATATAATGAATTCTTCGACATGACATTTTAGTTAGTTTTAGTGACTCATGCCCGGACTTTAATTACAAGGCCATATTACCAGATCGATATTACCGGCTCTATAGTGGGAATCCGAAATTTTGCCTATCCAGGTTTATTCACCTAGGATAGGCGTCTTTAACGAATACCTGACATCGTACAGGCTCGGCTCGGGACCATCGCTTAACGTCTCATCCAAAGGATGGCATGCTCAAGGTTCTTTCACCTCCCAGGTAAAAAAACCTACATGACATTTTATATTTAAATTCAAAACCATATAAGGATGCCACTCAGTAATTTTCCGCAAAATCGGTTGGAGGGAACTCGTGGATCAGAGATGGGGGTTCGACTCAAATATCGTAATGACTGCCGATGTATCGATACAAAATTTAGTATGAGGATTCATAAGCCACTATGTAAGTCAAATATTAAGTTTTAGCCCAAACGGTCGATTGGCTTTGGAGGGAGAGCGGAAAGATAATTGATTAATCCATCCTGGGGAAATACATAGCTGGTTATCTACCGACGACTTTTTTTAAATTGAAACTTTTATGGCTGCTTTATCTATTTTGTATTGTTGCGACAACGACAGTGCAAGGCTGAGTCGCTTGCATATTTTGGGTGACGCAACCAACGATTGTGGTCATAGCATTCAGATATGTTGAAGCAACATCTAAATATTATGGTGAGGTAACTGCTGTTGCAAGAAAGTGTATCTATTTACTATGGTTTCAAGTAATTTGTTCAAAATACTTTTTTTTATATTTTTCTACTTTTAAAGTCTTGTAAAAGGTTCAAGATCCCTGTCAAGTTTTCGCAGAAGTTCTATATGTTTTTTTTTCTCATGTACTTTGCATATCAGCCCTACTTCAATAACTGGGTTGATGGTTATTACACAACATCAATTGCAGAAAAGTGTTCTTTATGACTTAAAACTCTCCTAGACAGGATGCAACCAAAGCTTAAATAAATGAATAAAACAAACTTATTTTTTGAAATATTGTCTATTCCACTAAAGATATATATACATATAACTACCGGTTTCGGCTTTATACCATCGTCAGGTCTAGTTATGAACTAGACCAGTTCATAACTAGACCTGACGATGGTATAAAGCCGAAACCGGTAGTTATATGTATATATATCTTTAGTGGAATAGACAATATTTCAAAAAATAAGTTTGTTTTATTCATTTATTACAAGTTTCCACAATATGTCCGCGTTCCTCAACTTAGAAGTTGTCAAAGCTTAAATCTCTAGTCTATACTACCCCTGCAGTTCTATGCGTTAAAAGTGCAAAAACTATTAAAATATTTTGAACGAATTACTGTATAAATAATAACTAATACTATAATATAAATGATATAACTGAAATAAATATGAATAAATAGAAAATAATTTCAAAAAACGTAAAAACACATCCGTACATATAAGACATGAATAGTTAACGAACCTGAAGGTTTTCATTGCTCTCGTTTCTCAATATTTGTATTAGTTTTTCTCCTAATAACATTCGAAGTCCATGAAAAGGAATTAATTGTCAATAAATGCGGCTGCCGAAATAGGAATAAGGTCCTTGTAGTCAATCCTTTCCACTAAAAAATATAGAAAAACTATGTTTTTATTATGTTTCACAATATTTCTGCAGGGAATGTTAAGTATCATGTATATTATAGCTAATTTTATTTTAAATTTGTTATTAAGATAAAATGTGTAATGAAATTACTTGACTTTTTATATTACATTATGGCCATTCCTTGAAAACATTAATATAGCTATCGAAACTTGTTTTACATATCACTTTAAAACTTAAAATTGTGTATTATTTGTTTTTTCTAACTTTTTAATTATCTGAATTTTTTATTTGAATGACTAAGTTAAAGTTTAAGCTTAGTAATGTACCTGTGCATAAAATAGTGCCAATTTTTTTCGAAACTAACAAAACGAAACTCGTGAACATAATCTGCACCATTGTTATAAAAATGTTATAACTTATTTTTTGGCCAGTGCATATTAGCCATATCATCATCTATCATGTAGTTAATTACGACACCCATGGCCCCGGGAGGGAGTTCTACTAAATAAAACTCACTCCCGGACGGGATTCGAGCCCGCAAACCATGGTGAGACCATGCAACCAAAGCCCTATGCTATAGGCCCCAATGTCATATCTTAAAATAATTTCAATGAATATCATAGAATAACTTAATATGCTTACTTCGAAATGCTACTATAGCAGAATTGCCCTTAATAACTTTAATTAGATGTTTTGGGAATTAAGTAGACATTTTTAATGATTTTGAGATCTTAAAAGAGGTGGATCACTTCTGGTGCAAAGAGACTCCCCAAAACCTCGCTACGCCACTGCCTAACATAATCATTCTTCTTTTCTCTGAGAGATTCTATACCAAAATAACGGGGGTGGGTACCATATGCTTGGTTGTGATAAAGATATAAATATATCTATTTCAACCGTGTGGTTTCAGATGTGTGAAATTTATATTCCGATGCCAAAACTAATTAATTACCTAGTAGCAGTAGCTAAATAGCCTGCAACCAAATACATGTATTTATAGTTGCCACAACTATACTTGTTTTTTCAGTGGATGAGCGCATATTGAAGCATCAGCGGAGACCAGTTAACAAGGTCTTTTTTTCCGCTTGACTCACCTCTCCTCATGAGGAAGCAGGCCCGATCCAGCAAACCCAAACCCTTGGTAGACCAGGTCGAACTGCTTGAAGCTAACTCTGAATACGTTTTCGTTCGCCTGCCGGATGGGAGAGAGAGAACCGTCTCGGTGAGACATCTTGTCCTCTCGGCTTTCCAGACTCCAGCCCAGCATAGCTTCAGACTCCAGGTCTTATCCCGAGTTTGAATTATTATGGTTATAGAAATTTACTAAAATATACATTAAATGTTATTTTTTGCAGTAACTCAGCAAGGAAGCCTTTGTTGTCATTTGTTTTGCTCAGAATCAAATTCCAGATGACGGGATTGTTCTCTTGGAAAGAATGGACAGCAGCAGGGGTTCTGTGGAGCTTCGGACGGCAAGCCTGTTGGAAGAAAACCTACCCACTCAATTCCCTGCACGATTGTGGAAAACAGGGGCAACTGACAGAAATCTGTTGCAGAGCCCACGGACCTCAGTCAAGAGGGAAAAGTGTGCTTTACATTATGCGAGATACTGAAGGGCTCCTTCTTAAGGCCGACTTCTTAACTTATAGGCCATAATTCTAAAGTGACAACATATTTTGGGCGCGAATGCGGGACAAATAGGGTTGGGGTGGACGCTGTATACTCCTTCGTTTAGTGGAAGGCTGAACAACACAATTTACAAAAGGGACAACTAGATAATGCTGCGTGTACTTCGCTTTGTTATATATATTTCGATCAAGTGAAAAGAAAAAGTGGCCCGCGATCGCATTGAAATATATAAATATATCCTGAAAGAATATTTATCTGTAGAAATTTAAATATACAATATTCATGTATCTTCTACTACTTATTTAAAAAAAAGATTATAGTTCATCACATTTGTGTTTTTATTCGATTAAGATTTAATATAGGTTTTTTTTTCTCCATCTGTCCGATTATATTATATTATATATTAGCCATTTCACTGTGTTATCTAATTATTTACGACATCCAAGGCCCCGGGAGGGAGTTCCATCTACGAAATAAAACTCACTTCCGGAAATTCGATGTTGAGTTGATTACTTGATTCCAAAAATGAAAAAAAAAAAAAAATCCTATCCTTAATATAGGTTGATGTATATATTGACAAGGAAAGATATGAGTTTCTCAATATTATTGTATCAATTTTAACACTATTTGTGGAGTGATTTCTTTTATTTATATAGGAAATTATTTTCTTTTAAAAGGTTTCTCAACACTTAATTGAGATTTTTCTATGAACCATAATTTATTGATCATTGAAAACTCTTTCTATGATTGCATTTGCTCCAAGAAGCGCAAATAATATTCAACAAAATACCCGATGCCAGTTGAGCTCAATATCGCCGGTTCGAAACCCGGCCGAGGACCTTAAGTTTTTATCTAGGTGAAAAAACCTTGAGCATGCTCACCTAAGCCTGTACGATGTCAGGTACTCACTAAAGGCCCCTACAATATATTTTACCGTATAAAGGTACTTAATGTTCAAAAGTGTGACCATGTACAAAACATGAAATGATTGTTCATTAACGGTTGATCGGATTTTCATATAGCTTTTTACTGTTTGTCCGGGCATAGCACTTAATCAGGCAACGCTGGGCCATTAAATATAATGTATATTATTAAAAAAATATAAATATACCAAACTTGTTAATTGTTATGCTGGAGTCAGTGTTAATGAAACTGGAGTTCACTCTCCATCAAAAAAGGCGTTTTATCGTCTGTGTATTTGAAAATCAATTCTGAAAACTTACTATCTGTACTAAGAAACAATGAAAAAATGTTCAACTACATATTTATAAATGAAAATAATATTTCATTTTAATAGTTTTTTACTCATTTCTCTGTAGATTAACTCATTTCTAATGAAGTCATTACTATGTATTATGGTAATAATGTGACGCGGTATCATATCTTATCTTGGTATACCTATAAATAATAGGTTATTTTAATTCACTGTAACCGAAGACGGGCTTTACTTCATTCTGCATTACATAACTATCTCTTGGTGTAGAAAGCATATATAGTGAGTTTACTATAACCTTAACTTATAATATCTTTAGAAACTGTTTTTCCTTTAGACTCAATACAAGGCTTAACCTGGTTCACTTGAAGATTTCAGAATTTGGAACTCTGAAGGATGACACTATAAGCAGAAGATGAGTCATTGTCAAAAATGTAGGGAATTGTGAAGAATTTCAAAAGTACTTACCCAGCTATTGAAAAATATGTTAATATGGTATGGCGTTGGTTTCGGCTTCATGAAGAAGAAGACAATGGATTGATTTAAGGAAATCATAAGATTCTGATTGTATTCGAGTCTCTTGCTAGTTACTAAGAATAAATGCACTGAAGTTGGCTAATCTGTTCTGAATCCTTTAATGATAGAACGAAATGGGAATTATCAAAATGAATATGAAAGCGTGTAACATGGCTGCAAGTGCTAGCAAGAATAAATCTCTGCGGTCTGTGTCGATATAGTGGAAAGCTAATAAAATAAATAAAAACAAAGAACTTATTTAAATTTTATATTATCTAATTCATCTCAAATAAGTACATAAAGTCTACGGGTTTCGGCTTACTTCAACGTCAACACAAAGTTCAAAAGTGACATATAAGTTTGCTAGGTTGTCATATTTATACAATTCTTAGCTTACCTGTAAACTAAAATGTCACTTTTGAACTTTGTGCTGACGATAGCGTAAGCCGAAAATGGTGTACATCGTATATATTTTTGTGGAATTAGACAGTACAAAAGTTAAACAAGTTTTTTTTTTTAATTTATGAAACTAAGAATTTCCAATAAAATAAGTAAGCACGTAATTGAAAATTTTTAACGCCAAGGAAGAATAGTGCTTTATGAAATCCATATAAATTTGTATTCATCGGTCATCATTATTGATGAATAATGAGCAATCTCGTTAATCATTTAAGAACATCTTTCTAGATGTGCGTCAATATGAAACTCGGACTCACTCATCAAACAGCACAAAACACAAATATTTTAGTTACTTGATAGTTGATTTGGAGTCTTTACTTTTTAAAAACAGCTCCCAGACTTTTAGGTGTAGAGAGATATTCTGAAGAAAACTCATGGAATCAGAATTTATCAGAATAAACGATAATCTCTGACCAAAGATCTCCAAAGTCTTCCTAATACGTGTTGCTTTAGCTGTGTATACGTCACCCCCTTCTCCATCCAGTTTCAAAATTTCGTATCGTAATATTCGCATTCATCCACTCCATTGAGAACTGTTGTACCGAATGTGAGAACCTAATGAAGTCGCATATCTGAAAAAGTAATCGGATTGTATTTTTTAACTAGAAATAAAGTTTTCCCGTGCCAGATTTTTATGAAAACATTTTAAGAGCATAAAAGTTTTGAAAAAACTTATAAGCAAGCTTTCAGTTATTGCAGTTTTTTGTATTGACCTTTCTCCTTTGGTGGAATTACATACTCTGAAACTTGAGGAATTTTTAATATATAAATTATTGTAATGAATTTGAGATTATTTGTTGGTTTCAAATTACCTATTTAAATGTATCTATGCAAACCTTGGTCACTGAACTCTGTAACAAAGAATGATATCAAAAGGAGAATATTATCAACAAACCTTACAGACGAGGATAATTCCATGGTATCTTTTTTAATATACCTACTTATTTGTTGCCCGAGTGAACATGCTCATTCCTGTAACATTACTATTTGGAATTTCGAGATGCGGTTTTCTACATTCCATTCGGCTTTAGGTATAATGTTTAGACCAGTACCAAAATGTAGAATAGGCTTAAAAGAAAAAAATCTCTGACGAAAGTTTTCTCGCTTATTTAAAATGAAAACGTAATTTTTTTTTTTTTAATTGTAAGTATCTGGCATGCATTGACATTATATTTACAAATTTACAGTCAATGGACTAATGTTCGAGCAATTTTACTCCTCCAAGAATTGAAACAAATTATAAAAAATATGTGATGTGGCTATTACAGAACATTCTTATACCAACAACTCTTACAGATCACTCTCTCTCCCCCTCCCCTTCTCAAAATCATTTAATTTTTTCTCTTTGTATAACGTTATCTTGAGAATAGACATTCTTATACTCAGTAATGTATGAAATAATTATGGGAGGGTGTGGGAAAAGAGAGTGATCTGTAAACATGGTTGGTGTAAAAAAGTCCTGTAATGTCCACATAACATATATTTTATTTTCTTCTATAAAAAAATACAATATAAACTTTTTCAAAAAAGCTACCAAAAAATACCTAAATAGCTATAAAAAAAATATTTTATAATTCGTTGCTATGCGACACAATTTGGAAATTATTTTGAAATTTTTCCTGCGGAAAAAGGGAAGAACTTGAATAATAACAGCCATTGTAATGAATGTATCGACACAAAATTTCATATGTAAATTCAAAACCCAAAAAGGACGAAACTTATTAATATTCAGTGAAATTGGCAAAAGGGGGGGGGGGGGGGGGGGGGGGGGAGATGCAGGGGAGGAGCTCAATTGAAAAACCCTAATAACTTCCGATGTAATGCCTTTATCGACACAACATTTAGTTTGAGGATTCAGGAGCGCCTATGTAAGTGAACTGTTGAATATTAGTGCAAAAGGTTGACTGGTTTTGGAGGGGATGCGAAAAGTTAATTGAATAATTCGTTCTGGGGAAGTATTGTTGATGTGTCGCCAACGACTTATTTTTGTTTCAGATTTGAGCCCTCCTTTGATGGGCTTCCGCTATTATTATCTGCTTCTACACAACAAATTTGGGGAATAAACTTTCTTATTTCAAGCAAAAAACGCGCTGGCCCCTGTGCTTGTATATATGTATGTATGTATGTATGTATGTATATATATATATATATATATATATATATATATATATATATATATGTATATTTTAAATTTGTAATAAACATAAATTTACATGAAAGATAAATGTATTTTGATAATGTTAAGTCGAAAGAAGAGGTAACTATTCATTACCTGCTGATATTCCTAATTTTCATTCATACACTTTAAAAACGCAAATTGGTACGAAAAGAATTGTGTAGTAGAAAGGCATGTGTATAATACTAATTTTATCTGGGGACACAAAAGCACAGAACATGTGTCAATTATAATAAATACTTTATATACTTACATAGCTTGATAAGGGAATAATGAACCTTTATTTAAACCTTCTGTCCCTTTTGGTTTGCATCCTAAGGTACTGATCCCTAAAAAAATTTTAAACAAGCTAAAAAAGTCGTCAATGAAACACCGGCTATGTGTTACCTCAGCAATAGTTAATCAATTATGTTTTCGCTCTCCCTCCAATCGACCGTTTGGGCTAAAACTCAATATTTGACTTACATGGTGGCTTCTGAATCCTCACACTAAAGTTTGTGGCTATAATATTATATTCATTATTATGATATTTGAGTCGAGCCCTCTCTTATCCGCCCCCTCCTCTTTTGATTCCGCTGAAAATCCTTTTAGGGCTTTGGATGTGTTGTATCAATACATTCATTACAACGGCAGTTATTAGATTTTTGAGTTAAATGAATAAACCGTAAGGTTTCACATATATATGCATCTATTGGGTAATTGTATTCCCTATATCATTTATAGTAGGTAGTCAATATTTATTACCACTATTTGATATTTCTTTTATTTTGGTATAATCTCAATTTATTTCCTCATTGTTCTTCATTCAGTCATTTTAGAGATAGGAAAAGCTTTTGAATTTTATTTTATTAATATTCTCATGTCATCAGTAACATTTTGTCAAGTACAAATTTCATGCATATCACTTATAAATTAGTATAACTTGTTATAATTTTAGTTTTACAATATTTGTGGGAAAAAGTGAAGTAAATGTTTCAGAACTAACAAATTCCTAACAGTAAAGCAACGGGTATTTCCTACTTCAAATTCCAATCTCTTCCTTACAGACCTGATCTTCTATAAGAACGGTTCGCACTCAGCAAACCTGACGATGGTGTAATGGTGAAAGTTTATATATATATAACAATGTGGGAATCGGTAAAGCTGATAAAGTTGCCTGGAATGGTAGTGACGATAGCATCAGACGTGAAGAAATGCCTGCGTCGCAAAATAAAAGAAAATGTGCAGATATGTGGAGTAACACGAACCTAGAAAATAAACTTAGGTCCATCAAAATAAATATTGATGAGTGGAAAAGCTCGGAAAGGTGGAATAGGCAGAAGGTGTGTCTGATGCGGCTCCGCGTAGGTCACACTCGACTAACCCATCAACAGGGTGGCCCCGGGCTGTGGGGCCTGGCCTTTCACAGTAAACCATATCCTGGAGGAGAGCCCCGGATATAAGGAAATACTAATGACCATGGGTTTACGAACAAGAAACTTAGATGAGATGCTAGGAGATGACAACTCGTCTATAGAAGCCGTCCTATCCGCAATGAAATCAAGTCGCCTCATCGAAATAATTTAATCATTTGTACGGCGTAAAAGATCTAGGCCATTGAACGCCTACAAATAAAATTATTTTATTCTATAACATTGTTTGTGGAAATTCACAGTCGACGCTGCTATCCTCTCAAACAACCCTGATGTCTTGTTCTATAAGAGCAGCTCTGTAAAAAAGAGAAATATTGTAACAATATTAAATGAATATTGTTAAAATAAAGTAGAGCATCGATTATCCGAACTAATGTTGTATGGGGTGGTTCGGATAATCTAAATTTTTCAGCCACCCAGAACTTGCGATGAATGAAGAGTCACCACCAAGCTTTATCTTTAATTTCACTGATTTTTCATACAAAATGGGTTTTTTCATAGTTTTACGATATGAACTGCCCTCCTCACTGTCAAGATTAAGTGCATACCAAGTAATTGAGTCTGAATTATTTTTTATTTACATTATCGTTGATTTACCAACACCGAACTTGATAGCTAATGCCTGACCCGTTTCACCTTTCTTCAGCCGCGTAATTATTTCCATTTTATCGTTTAATGAAAGCACTACTCGTTTTCTTTTTGTCGACATGTTGTAAGTTTTACTTAAAATATGTGACCATTAATTATTTCAATGTACACCTCACAATGGATGATTTGAAACTGAGAGCATTTACTGGTAACCGACCATATGAATGGAAAGGGATTCAGTGGAAAAATCCAATGAACAAATTACATACATAGACATACACCTTAGTTCTTAGTAAACAAATATTGACTGTCTGCCCGTCTGCCGTCAAACTGAATTCATCAAAAAACTGATATCCCTTATACAGCTAACAAAGCTCTTTTTATGAATTAATTAGGCTTCCCTCATGGAAGTTCATGGAAAAACTAATTTGATTTTTTTTCCATGAAGCCAGTTCGGATCATTGAACGTTCGGATAATCGACGCTCTACTGTATATGGTGCAAATATTTTGATGAATTTACATATAACAATTTTTTTTTTATTAGTTTAAATAATACACTTGCCAAGTTTGAGCTTCTGAGCTCCTTCTAAGAGTGTTCGGTTCAATGATACAGAAATTGCGATGGAACCCAGAAGACAGCTAAGTCTTTACATATTATTTGGTAGAAATGTCTGGCTACAATAAAATATAATTTATCTCATGCCCGGGCTTTAACTGAGAAGTCATATCGCCTACTAGCGCTCTTTCGTCGCTCTGAATTTTGCCTATCCTAAATTTTAATTCACCTAGGGTAGGGGTTTTTTAATGAGTACCTGACACAGTACAGGCTCGGGACCATCTCTCAACGTCTCATCCGAAAGACGGTATGGTCAAGGTTTCTTCACCTTCCAGATAAAAAAAAACTTGAGGGATTCAGCAGGGTTTTGAAACCGTATTCTGGAGCTGAGTACCAAAGCAGCCTGCACTCTGAAGGACCGGCGCCACTTGGCAGAAATAAGTGTAAACAAATTAAGCGAGACTAGTCTTAAATTATAGCTGTAATCTGAAAAAAAAAAATGTATTTTACCATTTAAAAAAAATATATTTATATATAACTTAAAAATAAGTTTAGTAATTGTTATTTTACTAAATATCAATGCGTTAGGTTAGGTTAGGTTTTATGACTCATGCCCGGGCTTTAACTACGAGGTCATATCGCCTACTACCAGAGCACTCTTTCGTCACTCTGGTGGACATGAGCCCGACTCTACTGTGGGAGTCCTAAATTTTGCCTACCCTAAATTTTTATTCATCTAGGGTAGTGGTCTTTAACGAGTACCTGACATCGTACAGGCTCGGGACCATTGCTTAACGTCCCATCCGAAGGACGGCGTGCTTAAGTTTATTTTACCTCCCAGATAAAATAAACTAAGGGCCTCGGTCGGGCTACGAACCCACAACCTTGAGCTCAGAAGTCAAGCACGCATACCACTGAAATATCAATGCGTAATAAGACTTATTTTATTAACACAAGTGAGATGGTATATTTTAGATAGACAAAAGAATAACCAACATAAATAACCTCTCTATAAGCTGTTCTAATATCGAAAACTCAACTATCGATCACTTTTTAATAGCACTCGTCCGCCAAATAAGCAAAAAATATATATAATTAAAACACATAATAATAAAATATAATTAAAATATAATAATATATAATATATATATAATATATATATAATATATATATAATTAAAACAAATAACAACATTTATATGAAGTATTCAGTGCAATGTTTAAAAAAAAATCTGTTATCATTTAGGAACTACAGCATGAACCTAAACGTATAAACATAAATATATTTTTAACTTTATAATGATAGTTTTTAAACAAATTTTATTTTAACCCAAAACTTTACAAAAAATCACACACAACAAAAAAAATGGCGTTAAGGTTTGGGAGAGGAGAAACACAGGAGTGGTGAATCCTCATGGCATTATTTCGTAACGTAACTAGGTCTCTATGCCAAATTCTCTTTAATCTTCTTGGAAGATTCTAGAGTAAATTGATTCAAAACTTTGCAAACTCCGCATTGTTGTGTAAATAAATTTTCGTGTAAAAACATTTGTGAAGTTTTTGAAGGTTGTGTCCATTAGGATAATTATGTCGCAGATGAAAGTCTTATTTCTAACTATGGTGGCCATTGTTCCGATCAGTCGGAGTGTTTTATTTCTGGAATCAGTTAACTTAATGTGTGAGCAGCGATCATCAACTGTTACCTATTTGAGCTGAGTTTACGAAGCGCTTTCTTAGGCGACTCATGTATTTCATTGTACTCTTACTCCTCCTAAACCCCTTTACCGATCACATTGACATTTGTCACGATGGTAATGGACACGGTGACGATGGTTTACTACTAAAAAAATCTGAAATCGAACAAACCACGGAGGAATAATCACCGAAAAACGAATTCCCCATTGAAATCAATTGAGAGATAAAATTCTCCCGCAAAATAGAATTTTTCGATTTCAAATGTAAAAATCCGGGCGAAGCCTCTTCCGGTTTACCATCGGACACCACTTTTTTTGAGCCGTTTTTTTCAGTGTTCTAGCGTACAAACTTCGACTTTTTTTCGATAAAAATATTCTTCAACATACAAAGAACACATAGTAAAAAGAATTTTGTGCAAAAACAGCTGTTGTTGTCTACAAAAATGCTAGAAAAAATCCATTTAATTGAAATCTATTTAAAGTATTAATATATTCATATTAATACTTTAATATCAGTTCCGGTAAAAGTGCGCAAACTTGAAAACCCTACGGTTCCATCCAGTGATCACAAACCGGTTCATATGCCCCATTTCAAATGCACTACTTGTATGTTAACCGACCACATTAACTGTATGATTCAATAAATTTAGACTGACAGCTCAGTTTTTGCAAACAGCAGAATGCATTGCACACCTAGTTAAAACATAAATTTATATGTATATTTATTTTTTCAATTAGGATTCGGTACATCCTCCCTACCCTGGGGGTCTTATTGACTGAGTGAGCACATAAGCTGATTTCCACAGAAAACTTCTAAAATACATAAAAAAAATCCTTCCTAGATAACCAAAATTAAAAGCTTCATTTATTTATTTCATTGTCCCTGTTGTATACATTACAATATCAATTAAATTATTAACTATGCGGTCTCTTTTATACTGATATTTCCTTTGTGTATAACAAGTTGACTTTCGGCAGAATTAATTATCTTAATGACTACCACGAAATTAATACTTTAATAATTAATGTAATTGAATGTATCTATGCATGTTATAATAATTGTAGCGCAAGCCAGAAAACAAAAAAAAAAAAGGAAACCTAATATTAATAGATTATTTACGGCAAGTCAATAGTTGATTACAGAATACGGAGCTAATAGCTTCAGTCTCTAATGTAACCTGAAAAATAATTTTTTTTTTTAATTTTTACGTTCAGAAATTGTTAATAATTATGGAAATGATGACGTGTTTTATTAAAGACAAAAATACATTACCAAAATGAACTTTCTTACAAAGAATTTATTCATTCCTCACAGGTATGATTCTGAATTAATATTATGTAATATATTCGAACTATGATTATTTCTTTGTATTAGTGAGCTGTGACTCCATTACAACAACCCTACCACGAAACCATATCTGTATCATGTGAAATTATAACATTTTGAACGGGAACGAGGGTTGTGGAGGCCGAAACATAGAATGAGTGCTGTCTCTTCATCAAATTGTTATGACATTTCACAGGTATCCTTATGACCATTCAAAGAGAGGCCATTTGGGATTTCAGCAACATGTTACTAACCAGACTAACTGATAAAATGATATTGGCTGCTTATTAACGTAGTGGTCTTATGCGAGCTGCACTTGAAATCCTATGGCATCCTGACCCAAAAGGCCAAGTTCAAAATATACTCAAATTAGCTAACTGGTTAAACCATGAAGAATAGGAAATTTGAATGATAATATGTGAAATGAGAGCTCCAGCAATTTTAAACAATTTTTTGGCACATTGTAATACAATTAAAATAAAATTTCTAGCAAAAACTATAAGTTAAATAATGGTAAATTTTACCTATTTCCTTAATTTGCATATTTAACTTTCCCGCTTCTAGTCTACCGGTGTACGTAATGCTGAATATTGGAACTCGCCCATAGTGTAACAAGGTTAGGAAAAAATATGAGACGGAGCAGAATAGTGGCTAAATACATTCCTGAAAATCAGTTTACAGCAGATACAGCTTCTTTCTGCCGCTATATGGCTCCAAGACTATATGGTAAAAAATACCTAATACTTTTAGAAGCTAATATTTTCAATAGAAAGGAACATATTATTACAGTGAAAAAGGTGTTACGCAAATAACAGAACAATTCTACCTATTACATATTACTAATATATTATAACCTCATGATCGAACCAGCATATTGGTTATATCAGAAGCTCAAACACCCAATTAGTAGTGAGTGTACCTACATAAAAAGTATGTGTCATAAGCTTGAAGTCTTCTTATTTACTTCTTAACATACACGACATTGTCGGGAAGGTAAACAATCTCCTCTAACAAACATTTTTTAAGTTTTTAAAATACGTTTTTTAAGACTTAAAAAAATAATTATGTACATTTTTTTACTGAAGGATCTTATTATTGCATATTCTACAAGGTTTTACACGTATATGTGGCAAAATAATATCCTGCGCTTAATGATCTAACCTTGGTCGTCAAGGCCTTAAACAGTAGGTACTAACAAAGTGAAGTGCGCTTTCAGTTTTCGATTTAGTGTTTATATCGTAAGTCAGCATTCGTTTCGGCGATACACGCATGAAATGAGATTAAATAGACGTTTTTAAACATAAACAAAGAATCCGATGTCTGCAAAATGGATTTGAAGAATTTTCTGTTATCGCTGTTTACAACGGGATATCTTGCATTGTACATAAGAAAATGAGTATAATACATCTGGGAGAAGTTTTGTCTTTCTATCTGGCAACATGATTATAAAAGACCAATCAGGTAACTAGCTGACTTAGATAAATCAATGTATTGACTCAACGCTCAGGGTGTACTATAGTACTGGTCCCATTTTCAGTTTACAATGTCTTCATTATTGTTTAAGAGAACAAATATTATTTTACATCAATATAACAGTTCGTCCTCGTTCATGTGTCGTCAAAATTACAAGCAAGGCTACAATATTGAAAATAATGTCGATAATATAGAATTTGGTTAGTGTTAATATTACAATAATGGCAATCATTTTGATCCTTTCAGTGAAACAATACAGCTTTGTGAAATGGGTCTTCACATTAACAAATCTTATAATGTATCCGGAAAAATAAAGTGTTGACCTTTCCTTCTGCCCTTATAGTAAACAGTATAGATACGGTTTTGTGTACGATTTCATAAAACCGGAGAACCTTTACTGTCTCACTAAAAGGACCGATGGTAGGATCAAAATTTTATCCTTTTGGATATCTCGAAATCAAGATGATGTGTATTTACCGTTGTGAGTTCGTGTAGAGAAGAAGTATTTCTGTCTTCCTTATGGTAACTTTAATTATAAAAAATAATTTTGACACATTTTTTAAAATATTATTTAACTGAGTAGGTTTTTTTTTTTTTTTTTTTGAAATAAAGTAATAGTGAATGAGGGCCAGTAACGAAATACTGAGGGTGCCAGTAGCTCAGAGCCTCTGAGTCAGAGGTAGCGTGCTAGCTTACTGAGCTCAAGATCGAGGGTTTGAAACCCGCCGAGGCTCTTAGGTTTGTTTTTCAGGGAGGTGAAAAAAACCTTGAACACGCCGTCCTTTCCGAATGGGATGTTAGGTGATGGTCCTGAGCCTGTGCGATGTTATTTAATCGTTAGTTAATAAAACTAGGCAAGATTTAGGACTCCAACTGTAGAGTCGGGCTCATGTCCACCAGACCTCATACTTAAAGTCCGGGCATGAGACATTAACTAACCAACTAATGAAATATTGTAGTAATGGACCCAATTGTTACTTCCCCAGCTGTATGGAGTATAGTGGACGTTATGTAATCGGCCAAAAATTAGTGTTATGTGATCCAAAAAAAAAAAAAAGTTTTATGTATGTGAGTTTTACGAAGAAACATACTTTCTGGAGGTAAATGGGCTTCAGAGACCAGAAGTGGGGATCGTGAGTCTCACACGAACATAACCAGAAGAGCTAAAATACATTATTTTTTAGGAGAACTGACTGTCATAGAATCTCATTATAATATCCACTTTAAGGAAATATCTGGCAAAAGATTTCAACACTGAGAAGTTGCACAGAATGTACAATAACTCTGTATCACAAGAATTTAAGGTTGAAAATTTTTATTTTTTTAAATTTAAATATTTTCTTTATTTCAAAGCTGTTCCGAAGGAACTACTAAAATGTATAGTGGGGTACTACTGGAAAACTAGTGGAGTAAAGATGTCACTTTCAAAACCCGCCATCTCCAGATCTAACTTTCAAAATTCTCCAACTCCATTATAATTTCGTTAATAACTTAATTATTGCATACGTCAACAAAGTGAAATTTTTCTAGGTAGGATAATCTAGGAAGCAATAACTACAAGAAAAACGCAAAACAGCTGCTAAACTCATACTTTTTTTTGGCGCAATGGCGTTTTTCTTAATTTCCTTAATTTTTTTCTGGAGATGGGTTTTGAAACTAGGCGCCTCATATAATGAATGTATTAACAAAATATAATCTGAGAATTCAGATGCCGAAATGTAAGTCAACTATTGATTTTGAAGGGAGAGCGAAAATACAGTTCATTCGTTCTGGGAAAGTAAAGTACGTTGTATGTGATTCACTCAAGTTTTTTTTTTCTTATGTTTTAAGAATCTTAACTTTGATGGCGGAAAATGTAAGAAGACGAATTTTGATTTATATTGATATGAAATAATACCTATATCGTTGAATAATTAAGATATTGGGGCCAGTACTATAGTTCATCTATGTTGTGGTTTGCAGAAAAGTTTTATTAGGATTGTAAATTGTTCACATTGTCATTTTCTGTTGTAGAAAGAGGAAGAGGAAAAAAGATATGGAGACCAGATAACGAGTATAAAAGAAATGAAATATGGATGGGGATATGTGTATGAATATTCCAAAGTTAAGTATTCTGATTAAATAACTGTATATAGTTCTTCTTCCAGCCCTTATCTCTCCAAACGACTAAGAATCATTGTTGGGGATGTTACTAGGTAAGTTTTTTATTGTTTTCTCAGCTTATCTTTATGATTTGTTATTGATTTTATTAAGAAAAGAGAGGGAGTCAATGTGTTTGGTTTTACCTGATTTATTAGTTGCATTGCCAGTATTTTTGTTAAAACAACGAAAGGGAGAGGTTAAATTTGATGATTAGAATAAATTGCACAAACTATAGTTATTATTTATATGTAGTCTTTTTTTTTTTAACTTACCCAACTATACGAAGTATAGGGGAAGTTATGTAATATGTCAAGAGATTTTTTTGTGTTTTCACCGGAATTTCATGTTTTTCAACCCCCTGATTCCGAAAATTAAATAAAAATTTGTGTGTATCTGGGAACACGAAATTTTATATGTGAATTCAGAACCCAATAAGGATGGCATCTATCAATTTTCAGCGGAATGAGCCAAAGGGGAGGGGAGAATCATAGGGGGCTCAACCCAAAAACTTCAATAACTGCCGATGTAATGAATGTATCGACATGAAATTTGGTATTTAAATACAACAATCCATACGGACGGCACATATTAATTTTCCGCGAAATCGGCCGAAGGGAAGGGGGCATCAACTCAGAAACTCTAATAATTTCTCCTATGATAAGTTAAATATTGATACATTTTTTGACTGTTAATAAAAAAAAGTCAGTGAATCACCGGGCAATGTAATTCCCCAGAACGAAGCAATCAATTAACTTTCCCCTCCACTTCAAAACCAATCAATCGTTTGCACTAATATTCAATAGTTGACTTACTTACATAGGTGCTTCTAAATTCTCATACTAAATTTTGTGTCGATACATTCATTACAATGACAGTTATTTGAGTTTTTGTTGTTAAGCCATTCCCCTAATCCTCCCTTCCCTTGAGTCAATTTGGATGAAAATCAATAGGTGTGGTCGTAGGAGGCTTCTAAATTCACAGACACATTTTTTTTTTTCATATTTGGAATCTCGAGGTCAGAAAACATGAAATTCCGTTAAAACGTCCGCATGAATTTTTTGACCGATTACATAATTTCCCCTATACTTCGTGTGGCTGGGGAAGTAAAAAAATACTGTTAATAAAATTATTATTTATTTGAATTTAGTCAGTTTATGTATTTTTTTTTTTAGGATTATTTAAATGGATCTGAATAGTTTCTTTGGTACTTTTATTGCCTGCATCCTCCTCTACTTCGGCAATGAGATAGACCCCGACCGAGTGGTGAACACACCCCAAAATGAATTAGCTGAAGATTATGATGTGATCATCGTTGGAGGTGGAACCTCCGGTGAGTTTATATTAATAAGCTTAATTTACTTTCTATTTATATACAGTGATTTTTGTATATTATAGTGTATATTCTTATATTATAATATTATTGGATAACTTGCATCACCAAGAAGTAGGTAAACTATGAGCTTTATAACTTTGTGGGTCCTATTACTAGGGAGGGGGAACACCATAACATAACATTTACTGAAAACTGGCATTATTGCAGAGATATTGTGAAATAATTCAAATGGACTTGAAAAATAAAATAAAACTTGTTTATTTAATATATTGTCTAATTTCACTAACTATAAGTCTTATCTCTTATGCTTTTGGCTGAGGATGGTAGAAATACCGAAAGTACTCCCATGTATATATAGTTAGTGAAATTAGACAATATATTAAATAAACAAGTTTTATTTTATTTTTCAAGTCCATAACATTTACTAATACTTGAGTTGTCAATAATATAATAAAATAAAGAAAATATAACAGAAAGAATTTAAAGAGAAAAAAATAAATGGAGAAAAAAATAGGGGTTTTAGTAGAATACATACAGGATCGTAGCCAGGATTTTGAGCAGGGGGGGGGGGGGGGGCAAATTTAGGCTACGAGGGTGGGGAGTATAGACTCCCGGGGGCACATCCCGCAGTTTCCGTGGTTAGCGTTGCAGGCGCTTTTTGTTATTAATTTGGGAGACTCGGACCTGTAGAAGCTCCCCCTGAGGTAACCACTGACTGTAATCTGTAATACTGCAGCAAAAATGCAAAGCGCAACAGCAGCAAATGCACGCTGTGGTTTCTGTGCTTTTAGAATTAAATGACTCACATTCAATACGTGGATTTGCTGCTGCTGCACTTTGCATTTATACTACGCATGTAAAATCAGTATTAAGAGTATAAAGTATAATAGAAATGACGATTTTGAGCGAGGAAATGAAATGATCGAATTCATATATATTCATATATTTAAATAAATGTAATATGACTTGTTTTGTACATGTACATTTATGTAACAGCTGATTGCTGATTTAGGAATCAGACCCACGGGAAATTTGAAGATCCTATTGGTAACTTGCAAGCAATCCATTTTTAATAAAAACAATTCTTTCAGTATATTTAGTTTTTATCTTGGTTTTTTGCTCTGGCCAGGGGGGGCACGACCCCCCCCCCCCCCCCCCCCCTGGCGAATTCGTAGTATATATGAGAAATAAGGTCTATATGAATGCAATGTACGAAATGCGCGGATACTCTTTATAATAAAAATACACAATATATTATAATTTATTGGGTATATATTTTCGTAGAATTAGGCAATATGGAAGTTTCAAACTTTGTTAATCTGTGCTAACCAATGATTTGCAAGCGAGGGCCGCTTATCCAAGCAAAATAAACATATAAGATATGAATAAATTGAAAGATAATCCAATTTATCAAATCCATTAGTTTATATTCAGCCTTTTGATTTGACTAGACTTTATCCCATTCTTTTTTTCCGCAGAAAAATTTAGTCTTTTAGTTGTTAAAATAATTTTTCACTTCCTTCGTGGGTCGTATAGAGCTGCGAATTTCTGGAATTTTAAACAATGGATGGAAAGACATGTTTTTGCGAAATAGTAATTAAAAATATATGTTTAGGGTAAATGATTGGTTCCGAGGCCCTGTGTTTTAGTCCTTCACATAATTAATCAAATTCCAAAACATCAGTGGATCCAGTAACATTTTCTCATTACGAAACTGTTTAGCTAATTTTATATTACTTTAACTGAAAGGAATCTCGGGGAACGAGGGAAAGCTATAAGTAGAAAAAAATAGTTATGCAACGCTGATTATTTTCTAATGTGATTACATGTGGAAAAGTTTCGTCAGCTGTTCCTTGAGCATTAGACTCAATCCATCAAAACTGTGTTTCCTAACAACAATTTTTCATACGCATAGATACAACGTTAATGAAGCTTTTATTGACCGGCAAGGAATGACCATTGGCTTATTTATCTGTTTTTGGCCATTATCGTAAAAAACTTTCTTTTTTGTTGTACTTGTATCGAAATATGCTTAGTTCAGCTTCTAACATTAGTAGGTTGACATTGTAATCACAGTATCATCGAAACCCTCTATAGAATACTGTGATTGGCAAACAAGTACCTATTATTCAACCCATCTTTATTCTAAATGCTGAACTCCTTGATCATATGCACCATATTTATTGATATGAAATAGATATTTCATACTTCACTTTTACTAATTCAAAATCCTTATTTGTAACCCAAAAACCAGATTAGATGATTATATGAGAAACACCCAATTTATTGAATAATATATTTTATTTATCCGTTTTTTTCAGGATGTATCCTAGCTAACAGACTGACAGAGAATGGAACGGTGAATGTGTTGCTCATTGAGGCTGGTGGAGATGAAAATTCCGTCTCAGACAATCCGCTTCTCCGTCGAGCCGCTTTAAACACGGAACATGAGTGGAACTACACAACCGTGTTCCAGCCTGGTTTCTGTCTAGGTAACTACATCAATTTACATACATATTAGGTGGCTCTGTCCCTGCTCGCTTCGCTCGCCAGTCCCCAGGGGCACTCCTCTCTCTGCACCTCCTTGAATCAGATACCCGCATAGACTAAGGGTGTGTAGTAATTTAGGCGGAATAAAAATAGCACAACTATGAAATACCTACTCACTTCATCTTCTTTTTTCTTATCTCACAAACATGGATGATAACATAACCCGACATGGATAACCACAAACAAGGAGGTTATTTCGTTCCTATGCCATCATGATGGATAGAGGGTTTTCTCCCCCCTCCCCGCTTCCTCTCAGTAAAAAAATTAAGTACTCTAGTAGACCATCTAAACCCTCCTCTCCATTTCAATAAGTTTGTCAACTCAAAAATGTTTTTTTTTTTTTTTAAATTTTCCTTGATGTATTGCTATAAATAGATATGCATTCAAAATAAATTTTAAAAAATCTACCTACCTAAATTTTTACACATACACAAACTACAGTTTACAAAATATGAATATGATTCAAATCATTGGAAATTTTCTACATTTTTTCTGCCCTTAGTTTATGTTTTATGCCCTCCAACAAACCCCCCTCCGTTAAATATTTTGAATTTTGTATTATACAAAGATAATATATTATATATATCATATGTAATAAAAGTAGGTTGTTGTCGCGTTTTTAATAATAATATGGATTAAATTTATCTTTACTTTACTTTAAATCAAAGACGCGAAGATTTTCTCAAAATTGTGTAACTTTTTTATGGGGTGCCAGATCGCCTATTTAATAGAATGATACTTAAATATATAAATTGGATTTCTATAAACCAAAGGCGAAAGTACGTCCAGAGAAGAAAGTTTTGAATAACTAAATTGTTAAATCACTATCGACCAGGTTGGAGCATAGGAAGCAAACTACAAAAATCTAAAAACTCATATTAAAAAGAATATATTTACAAAGAAAATAAATAACTTAAAATTAAAAATCATACTATAAAATTAAACATTATATGGATAATGCTGTATGGAAGGGACTGACTGGATGGGTGGTAAAATAGGTAAAACATAGGGCTCCAAAATTATTTTGATGAAGTAGGGAAATCAGAACGAAAAATAGTAGGAAAATAAGCTTTGAAAACTGTTCATCGTTCCTCTTTTGTATATTTCGGACCTTCTTAAAAGTTGTCCAATCCAAATGAAACTGAAAATGAATACGGTTTCGAAGTGATACTTGTCTGCGCTATGGCAGATGTCGGAATCCCTTAATAATGTATTGTCTACAGGAATATAATTGAATAGTTAGTTAACTAATTGAATATATATATAATATACGGCATATATATAGCATGCCGTCCTTCGGATGGGACGTTAAGCGATGGTCCCGGGCCTGTACGATGTCAGGTACTCGTTAAAGCTCCCAATCCTAGGTGAATAAAAATTTAGGGCAAGCAAAATTTTTTTTATAGTTTAAACTAATTACTTTTTACATGTCTCCATTGTTTTATCTTTTCTGTTACAGCTCATGGCGGTAGATGCCCATATCCCCGAGGACATGTTTTAGGAGGTACGTCTGCAATTAATGACCTCTTGTACGTTCGAGGACACAAGGCGGACTATGACGGTTGGGCTGAATTGGGCAACAAGGACTGGGGTTTTGATAATATTCTAAACTACTTTAAAAAGTTAGAAGGCTATAAAATACCTTCATTGACTTTATCTCCATACCACGGTGCTAACGGTCCGTGGACCATACGGTATCCCAGGTATCGCACACTGTTAAGAGAGGAGTATGTCAACGCAGGCCTGGAGTCTGGTTGGATAAAACGAGATTACAATGGAGAAATCCAGAACGGCATTGACTACTCCCAACTTTCTCTCGATGGAGCTACTGGATCAAGTACTGCTCAGATTTACTTGAATCCCATTCGAAAAAGGAAAAATCTTACCGTTATTAAAAGGTCCCTAGTTTCTAAGATCCTTCTCAATGACAAAAATACTCGTGCTATAGGGGTGGAATACTTACGATATGGTAGAAGGCATACGATGCGAGCAAATCTGGAAGTGATACTTACCGCTGGAAGTATAAACACAGCCCAGCTACTCATCCTGTCTGGGATAGGACCGCAAGATGAACTCAGGAGACTTGGCATCCCTCCCAAATCTCTTTTGCCTGTTGGGAAAAACTTTCAGGATCATCCTGCAACAGAAATAATGTTCGAAATCAACCAACGTCTGACAATCACTTCAGATGTTTGGAGGAATAATCAGAGTATCTTAGCTTATACGAAAGACAGGGAAGGTCCTCTGACGACAACAGGAGAGGAAGCCAATGCATTTTTAAATGTTTTTAATAGCGAAGAAGCTCCAAACGTGGAACTTCGTTTCTTCACTTGGGTTCCTTCGGCACCCCTAAATAGCAATCAGAGTAGATCTATAATATCTGTGCGAGTGGTTCTTCTGCACCCTCAGTGTTTCGGTAGTGTTACACTGAGAAGCAACAATATCAAGGATCTGCCCACCATAGATCCAAATTATCTTTGTGATGAGACTGAATATGCGGCAATGGAGAAGGGTATAATAAAAGCCCTTGATTTTATGAGAACACCAACAATGAGCAAGTATGGTCCAATGCTCTACACTGGTTATCAGCCGGAGTGTGCAAAAAAACAAGACAATGAATTTATTAAATGTATAATCAGGCATTATTCCTTTGGGCTGTCGCACGGAGTGGGAACAGCAAGGATGGGACCATCCTACGATGAGAATACAGTGGTCAACTATGACCAACTGTTGGTTCGGAACTATGAGAACTTGAGAGTGGCTGATGCCTCGATAATGCCGTTCATTGTGAGGGGAAACACTGGTATCGCGGAGCTGGCCATGGCGGAGAAGGCTGCGGACATAATCCTGGGAGTACAGCCTCAAGAGGAGGCACCTGTGGAGACTAGCCCTCCCAACCAGGTCTACGATGACTACTACCCTCCTCAACACCCGGTCATCGATGAGCACCCCCACCATCCTCCGCCAGGCCCGCCCCCCGTAGGCCTCCCCGGCCCGGGGCTCCCCTTCCCCGGCCTCCAGGGCCTTGAGTTCCCCTCTCAGAACTCAGCTGACAAACTTATCTCCGCGATGAAGGCCATCATGAACTATATCAAAAACAAAAATAGGAAAAACGAAGAATTAAGTTTTGAAACATCAGAGGATGAACCGACTGTAGTGACAAGCGATTATTGATATGATATTCTTTTATATAAACAGGTTTCCCCTTAAGTCAGTTAAGTCTGTTAGCAAAATGTACAATTTCCTTTATTTCTGATTAACTGACTTTTGGACCACTCTGTATGTATGTAGGATTATGTGTACATTTTTATATTTATTGAACAGTAAATAATAAGCTGTAATTTTCTTTTAGATATTAACTTTTCTATGGCGAAAAAATTTAATAAAAAAATGTATGAAAATATTTCGAATTCGTTTTTTATTTAAATCATCAGTTTTATTTTTACATTACATTTCATATTTCCCAATTCGAAGTAACTTTTCGAGGTATTCGATCTAGAGCAGTATTCCTCATTCTGTGGTCCGCAGCGAAGTCAATGGTGCTCTGCGGCGTTCCGTTCGGAAGAAAGTTGAATATTTTCATTTAAATATAGTGTAACAATGTTTTTTCAACCCCTACAGTTAATACATAATTATTTTAATATAATTATGTAATAGACAGTAATTCATGAGGTATTTGATAAGACAGTAATTCATGAGGTATTTGATAAAAGCTTAAAATTATTTAATAATTTCAACAAAAATATTGGAGCCCTAGAAAAAGGGATGCATTTGAAATTAAATTAAGAAAAAAACGAAAATTATTTAATTTCGTCATTACGAAAAAATGCTGTCATATTCGTGAGTCATTTCAAAAAGTAGTCAGCCCATGTGTCTCTAGGATGATAGTAAGGCTAAACTCGAATCGGATTCAAATACATAAAAAAAGTCAACAAAAAAGCTCCGCTCTGTAGCTCAACAGGAAAAAATGTCTGCAACGTGTACTAATCTAACGAAAATTAAGATAATTTTACTTCGAGGATTTAAACAAAAGTTGTATGGAAAACTGTAAGATACATTTTATATGGGATAATTGTTTTCGAAGGCTGTCTGGTTTGCAACACACACATATATACCTAAACCCGTTTCAAAAAATATGTTGTTTACGCGAAAACGCTTTAATTACGAGGTCATATCACCTATACATAAGTAGATTTTAGATGTAGAAAAGAGCAGCAGCCAGCAGAGCTCATTCTTTCTGCCGGACTGGGAGTACACAAGAACGTTGAACCAAACCTGACAATTTTGATTTTGGTGAAATCATTGAAAGAAAAGTTTGAAAAAATATTTTTTGTATTAATTGTTTATACTATTGTAAGTTTTTATTATATTCAACATTTTAAAGACAGGCGAATTGGATTGGAGTCGGTTGGCTACAATGATATCAGCCTTCCTGAACCCAAACAACTGTTTTGTTGGTTAAATATAGCTATTAATTATTTCTACTAACTGATTTTATAGCGATAATTCGACTAATCTTAACTTTATTGTCAAATTAATACTTGAATGATAGCTATTAATTTAATAAAAATTAACGTCTTGTAATGTAAATTGTCATTGGTTTTACAAAAATACGTAGTATTTTTCATAAAATTAAAAATCATTGGTAAAAATTTCTTGTATCAAGTATGTAATTTCAAATTTTATAATAAACTACATTCGATACCAAAATCGGTACCTACTTCTCTTGTGATATTGGCATTGATACTTTAATGGCCAAAACATTCCTACTTGTGGCATCTGAAAATGTTTAATACTAGAGAAAAGGTTCTGGGAGTAGAACCAACAAATAAAATGACTGTGACCGGATTATTATAAAATTACACATGTAGCATCCTCATAAGTCCAGTTCAAACATAGACCTTGCAGCATCTGAAAATTTCAAAAGGGAGGAGGGTTTATATATAACAGAACTTCCTCATTTAATTAGTTTATTTACCTGTGGATACTATGTCTAGCTGCTATCTGCCGTCTCTTAAGTTTTCATTTTAGGTATGTACTTACATTTAAAAAATCAGTTAATAACAAACGTATGCATTAAAAATCTAAAATTATTTAATTGTTTTATTGCATGCAATTTTAATATTAAAGTTGGAAGCTATTGATTAAATAATTCATTCTATTATGAGGAAAGAAGAGCCACATTTTCATTTCGGTAGTAAGCCTAAAAAGTCTCAGATTTGAAAATTTACACTTGATTTCCATTTATTATTAATTTTTTTTTTAATTTCCATTTTAATAAAAATTCTACCAAAGATTGAGTTTGTGATTTAGTAATTTCTTTTTATTTAATGTTTCAGTTTTAATATTTAGAGTTATTCTTTGGAAACTTTTGTAATTAATTATTTTGTTAAAGTATATAATACATTCATCACATCATTACTATAACTATAAACGTTTCGGGAAGTACTCCCATCGTCAGTATCTGAAATTTATGCGTTCTTTATCAATTCCTTCTATCAATCAGAATCGTTCTTTTATAAAAAATATTTATTGAGTCGATCTCTATATTGAAACACCAAGTTATAACTGGAAGATTCTGATTGAGAGAAGGAATGTTAACGTAAAGAACTAAATAAATATTATTGAATATAATAATAGTTACCTACTAATTAAAGAAAAAAACAAGCGAAAAACAAATTGGGAGAAGAAATGCTGTGATGAAGGTATTATATATGTATTCAGAATCTCCTTACACGCCCCAAAAATAATATGTTAAGTAATATATACATAATACGCGTTTATATCTCACATAAAGTAAAAAAAAACGTTTTTTAAAAGTAATATTATTAGGTGTTGTCATTTAGCATAATGTTTTGGCTATAATAAAATTTGGCGTGGTATTATTTTACGTAAATAGCTCCTACAGAGAAATAGTTTTGTTCAAAAATTTGTGCTGTTGTAAGGATGTTGTAACCTGTTTTCTAGCTCAGTATCTACTGATTCGTTCCTTTAAAAAATATAATAATGAAACTTGGATCTCGTACTTAAATAATATAATAATGTTCTTTCAATTGTCTAAATATCTCATTTAGTAATAGAAAATATCAAAGCAAAAATTTGAAATCGGAATATTGATCGTTTTGTCATAAAACAAACCACAACACTTAAGTAAGTTAAAAATGTACCAATCAAAGTAATTTGTAATATTAAGGAAAAACAATGAAGTTGTTGTGATGAATTGGAAAATTTAACTAAAATCACTTTCCAAAGGAGTAACACTTTTTAATTATATCTGATCCTTTTTCCCCGACGGCAATGGTAGGAGCCATGGTGTTTGCCCGAGGCAGGACTGGCATTACGGATGCATCTATTACCCTCAAGTTCTCGAAGCCTCTCACCATGAGTTCAGGACTCACCACCGCACCAGGATCTCCAGCAGGGCCCATTCTTGCAGTCGCAACAGGATGGTAAACTGTTTGTGAATAATAATCGATAAGACACTTTATATAATCGTTCAGGTTGATTATATCTTTGCACTCCGGTTGTTTATCTTTATACAAAACTGGTGAATATTTCATCATTGTTGGAGTTTTCATATATTCGAAAACAAGTTGTAATCCTTTGTATATTACATCATAATCATATTGATTTGTTAAATAATTTGGTTGTATAACAGGTGGATCCCTCCAGTCACTGCTTCTTATTGTAACGTATCCAACGCTCTTCGGATCCAGTAGGATATTATTGACGTGTACCAACTGTTCGTGTTGTGGAACATTAAACTCTGGATAGTAACTGTACCACATCATTTGGAAATTGGGAATTCCTTTTCTATCAAGAGAATTGAGAAAGGCCATTGCTTCCCCTCCAGTGGTAGTTAGAGGACCACGTCTGTACTTAGTGAATGCAATAATACTTTTGTTTGTTTTCCAAACATCTGAAGTAATTGTTAGTTTTTTATTTATTACAAAGTTAAGAGATAGCAGCACGTGGTCTTTTAAATTCTTCCCAACTGGTAAATCTTTAACGACTTCAATTCCATGTTTTTCTAGTTCTTCTCGAGGCCCAATGCCAGACAACATAAGTAACTTGGGTGTATCGATAGCACCTGCACATAAAATGACTTCTTTTTTAGCGTTTATTCTGTAAATTTTATTGTTTCTTATGTACTCTACTCCAATTGCTCTTTTCCGTCTTGCATCTAAAATGATCTTTATTACTTGAGATTTTTTGATAACAGAAAGATTCCTTCTGTTCCGAACCGGATTCAAAAACGCAGAATCGGTACTCTCTCTCATTGGTCCATCTATAGCATATTGAATATTATCGATACTATCCTTATATTCGATGTTATAATCTCGATGTTTGAAACCAAATTCTTCCCCCGCAATAATATATTCATTGAATAACTTAGTTCTGAACAGGGGGTATTGTACATTAAAAGGACCTTTGGTTCCTCGGTATTTTGAGCGATTCAAATATGGTTCTGTGTTGTTCTCCGACTTGATGAAATAATAGAGCATACTTTTGTAGTTCCAGCCTTTGTTTCCAAGTTCTTCCCATATGTCGTAATCACGTCTGCCACCTCTCACGTACATCATTCCATTTAAAGCAGTTGATCCGCCCATCACACGCCCTCGTGGAAACAAACATATTCCGCCCGTACCTACAAGACAAATATTTGATGAATATATAATTAATATTAGTCATAGTGCGTGAAATACAGGAAATAGCTTACTTAGGCAGGCTCTTTTCTGACGGACAGTAGTATAATTCCAGTCTTTTTCAGTTTCACGATTAGAATATTCTAATAGAGGAGTTTCAGATCTAGCAGCTTCATCACCACCTGCCTCAATTAATAGAACGTTCCAAGCGGGATTCTCGGAGAGTCTTCGGCCCACTACGCACCCTGTTGACAAACAAATTAAATTAATAAAACTTGGCTTATCGCAGTCAACATTATCGCTCTTTCGACGCTCTGGTAGTAGGCGATATGACATTGTAATTAAAGCCCAAAGGGCATCAGTCAAAATAACTAACTCTATAACTGGGCAAATAAATACATAATGGGGTCTAAACCGTTAACCCGTTCTCAGGGCACCTGAGAACAAGTATAATATTTATGCGTCTTCCTCCAAGCAATTATTCTACAATCCTTTCTTCCATTATAGTGTCTTGTTTTTATCACAGCTCATGGGCGTCCACAGAGCAGGCGGAAGGAAACTTCGATACAGTAGTATTAAAAAGCTGAGCTAAATTTCGAGAGATTTTTTTTTGGCTGCACGCCGTTTCAAGTTTAGTTGTTATAACTACGAGGTCTTATCGCCTACTACCAGAGCGCTCTTTCGTCACTCTGGTGGACACGAGCCCGACTTCACTGTGGGAGTGTTTTGCCTACATTAAATTTTTATTCACATATAGTAGGGGTCTTTAAGGGGTACCTGACGTCGTACAGGCTCGGGACCACCGCTTAATGTCCCATCCGAAGGAAGGCGTGCTTAAGTTTATTTTACCTTCCAGATAAATTAAACTAAGGGCCTCGGCCGGGTTTCGAACCCACGATCTTGAGCTTAGAAGGTAAGTTAATTAATAATGATGTGAAGCGTGACCTCAGCCCCCCATCTCCGGGCTGTCAGGTTCATTCATCCGCACTTCATTATTCATCAATTTTTATTTTACTTTTCTTCTATATTACGAGAATATTTCTTATTTTAGTCACTTTTTCTTTTTCTCATTCTTTTTTTTTAATTATTATTATTGTATTTTTTTTATTTTTTACTAAAGATACTATTGTTATTTATTTTTGTATTTTTCTTTTTTTTGTATTTCTTCTCTCTATACTATGTTAAATAATTGTTAACAGTGTTTGTACAGTCCTAGCTGACTGCTCCCCCTCCCACACTCAGACTCCGTCTTCTGGGAGGAGGTAGCCTATTTATCCTGTAATATTTATCTTTTATTTTGTAATTATCTAAAGGCATTAAATAAAAAAAAAAAAAAAAAAAAATTCCTTACGACAGTCATATCTTTCATTTATAATAATATTACTATTACTATGAAATCTAAAGTTTAATTTGCATTTATATAAACAAAGTAAAACATTTCTTTCGTTTTATTCCTTATAAATTGTACATATGACAGAAAAAATCAAACGCGCACAGCAAATGTTCCGCAATCTACAACGCAGGGCTGCGTCAACTGACCCTAGCTGAATACTTCAATGACGTAGAAAGTATAGGATAGAGCCACAAAATGACAGTTGATGTGATGCTACGGTGCCCCTTTGACTTTTTCATTGCTTGAATATTGGTATACCACACTAACACGAATATACGCTATTTTTCAATTCCAATGGTAAGTATGCTAAAATTTATTTTATTAATTTATTGTTTACATGTCTTATTTTAGAATATTTTATAAGATATCTCTTATATTTATGACTTAATGAAAACTTTCTTCGAATAAAAGTAGAGAAAACTCAATCGAACATTTTATACGAAATGTGAGAAATGCTTGCGAGATACATGCCGAAAACCATCAACTTTTTTTTAGACTTTTGCTTGATTTACGTAAATATGGTTAATTCTATCGAGAAATTTGTTAACCAAAAATGTTCACTATAAACGCGGCTCCACACTCTCGGCGAGAAGTTCTCGCCCTTTCAGTTGTGAAGTTGCTTTTGTCGAGGATAGATCTCGTCGACCTATCACTTGCTGCTTACTGTGCACTTGCTCATTACAATTATGTGCTTACATGTGATACTAAAAAAGTTAGAAAACTTTGTAAAAAAAGAAGATGGTGGATGACAATTTTTGGTTAAAACAAGGGTACCTACTATTTTTTTGTTTAATTTTAACTTTTTTCTACTGTTTTTGAAATTTATTTGAATTTTTACTCTTTACGAATTTAATTTTTAAATTTTTTTAAGTGTTTACTGTTAATTTGTAATAAGATTTAATTTAAAATTAAATTTTTAATTCTTACTTTTTAGGATCTTTTTTTCTTTTTTAAATCAACAACCGGTATGTTTAGCACTTCACGGACTTAGAAGAAACTGAATAAGTAAATAAATAATAAGAAAACATTTCTTTTAAAACAAATGGTAGTAAAAAACAAAAAACGGCAATCAGCTGTTTTTTTAGTGTGTGTAGAGAGAGTCGAGGCCTAGGAATGGAGTCGGTCTGAGTGAAACATGGAGAGTGTGGTGTTAAGGCTTAAGTTATAAGGAACTAATTAGGTGTGAATTGACGGTAAAATTGATCCAAAAAGAAAGTACTTTTATTTGTTTATATGTACAGGATATATGTCCAGAAATACGTGACTTAATTTTTAAAAAATGGCCAAAATTATTATTTATATTTTTATCTACATTAAGACAAGATACATGTCCCGCCGTTTTTATCTACAACAAGCCTCTCCCTCAGACTAACACAGTAAGATATTTGGGACTTACTCTGGAAAGACGACTGACATGGAACCCACATACAAGCCTCTTACGTAATACACTAAACAAACGTTTTAAAATGCTTTATTCTCTTCTGCACAGACATTCAAAATTACCCTTAACACAAAAGCGTAACTGCTACACGTTTCTACTAAAGCCACTCTGGATGTATGGCTCACAAATCTACGGTTCGGCTAAAATATTTAACCTGAAACGTATCCAGGTTTTCCAGTCAAAGACACTCAGACTCATTACACAATGCCCACCATACGTAAGCAACAGAACACTTCAGAATGACCTCATGATAAGCACAGTGCACGACACAATTCAGGACCTATACAGACGTTTCCACAGGAAATTGCATTCACACCCAAATCCATACATCCACTCACTTTCTTCACCACACTTGCCACACAATCCTCCCAGGAGATTGAAGAGGAGGTGGAACCGTGACTTAATATAATCCCAAATTACAACCCCCTACTTCTTGAAACAAAATCATAAAATCCCCATTCATTGATAATAACCATAATATTCATTGTTTTAAATTTCGCCCTGAGGAGCTACCACTGGGTGGCCTTCCTCTCTCACGCCAATCAAGTCATCCACATTCAATGAAGTCCTCTTGGTAGCTGGTTATTGCGTCATGGTAACAGTTGCGACCAACATTATAACGACAAAAAAAAAAAAATATATATATATTTTTATCATTTATTTAAGATTAACACTTAAACCTTTTTTTATTACCACATTTTTGGCATCCCTTGTGGGACGTTTTATTTACGTAATGTTAAAGTCAGAAGATGTTTTTTGGATTAATTGGTACAAGTAAAGTAGGTTAAAATTTGCCCAGAGTTATTTATGTAAGTTTTATTGGAGCTTCACTCAAAATATATTTGATAAATTTTCTTTATAATTATTAATGATTCTTTTTTTTTTTTTGGCGTAAATTCTTTAGTACGTTTACGTACGTAATATATTAAGTAAATTCATTTAGATTAATTTTTTTTTAAATTAACTTCAAGTAATTTCATTTTATTTTAAGATTTAATTTTTATTATTAATCAATTAGAACTATCTTTTTTATTACAATGGTGAAAAGCTACACACATGCACACAGTCGAAATTTGAGTTTGAGGTGGCAATATCACCACTGCTTGCAAGTTGATGCAACAGTTCACATTCTTTCATAGTAGATGGTGAACTATATAATTAAAGACAAATATTTCTGTCAAACAATTCTGTAAACATTTTTTTTACCTGCACCTCCAGCGCCGACGACGATAAAATCGTAAGTTGGTAACAACTGATTTTGTGGAACATCCGAAGTTTTAAGAGCTGGATCAATTAAGTCATAGAAGTATATTTGAACGAAAGCCCATAAGGCAGACCAAAACGCATTAATGCTCAATTCCATTTTAAAAGCGACTGTAATTTTATTAATGAGACTTCACCCTAGAAAACAGGAAGATAATATTAAATGTTGTGTCATAATATCAGAACGTACATATCATCTATTGTAACTACTAGTAATTAACTAGTTCACTACGTATCTTTGGTTTACTAAAGTTGGCAGGTGAGGTCATCAGTCCAGTGAGGATAACATGTCAGTGTACGTGTAACCTTCCTAGTGGTTCTTTTGATCTTGATTATTAGGGAATAGTAAAAAAGAAATGCTTTAGTCGTATAGTGAAAGGAGGATACAGGGATGGGAAATATAGATATCCTTTCACCATGGTTTGAACGGTAGATATCCTAAGTGGGGAGGCTCATCTGCCAACTCAAAGTGAACATAACCGTAAATAAATACCGATATATTGTGGTACATCAATGATGTGCATAAAACGTGTTCATTTTCTTATAAGAATACATCTTTGATACTTCTATGGCCCATAAATGGGATAATATCCCAATTATGTTTTTCTCGTTTCCTGAAAAAGCTAATTTAATGGAGATTCTCCATTAAATTAGCTTTTTCAGGAAACGAGAAAAACAAATATTGTGGTTTAACTTAATAATAGCAGTGAAAAAATCATTCTTTACAAACCTTGGAAATAAACAATTAAGTAATAGTTTTCGTAAAAATCATAAATTTACAATGAACTTATTGTTTTTTGCAACCGTTATCAGCACCTAACTTTTTCTGAACTGTTTCATTTTAAAACATTTATTGTTAGGAAGAATTTGTAAGAACAATTTTGAGATTGACGAAGAATTTGTTTGATTTGAGACCAGTATAATGTTCACTTGATGAAGTCGGTTTGAAATCAAACACAAATTGGCCTTCAGTCTCCCCAAAATATATTTATATTATTTTTCAACAATATTTGAGTTATCTAGTTATATTATACTAACTATATATATAATATTATATGTTATAGAGAAAATATTGTTAACTCTAATTTTGTTGTTCTTTTTGTTTTGAGGTCAGTCTTACAATTAGTGGCGAAACGTCAATAAAAATAAAATAAAAATATTTTGGGGAGATCGAAGGCCAATTTGTGTCTAATTTTAAACTACCTTCACCTTCATCGTCAAAACATTGTATAATATAATATGTATATTATATATATGTATATAATAATATATTAGGTATGTGATATGGTATATATATTACATAATATATTATTACAGCATCACTTTTCCCATTTATATGTTGTCTTCTCAAAAAATAGCAATTACAAACGTTTCTGGAAGCACTCCCATCGTCAGTATCTATAATACATATGTTCTTTAGGTTAACATTCCTTCTGTCAATCAGAATCTTCCTTTTATAGAACATATTTATTGAGTGGACTTCTATATTTGAACTAACTAGTTTTGAATAAGTGTTTTAATCATAGTCGACTCAATAAGTATATTCTATAAAAGAAACATTCGGTTTGACAGAACGAATAGTTAATCTAGAGAACACGTATTATAATAGATACTGATGACAGGAGTGCTTCCCGAAACGTTTTCAATTGCTATTTTTTGAGAAGTTAAAATATAAATGGGAAAAGTTATGCTGTAATAATATATTATATACGAATTAAGAAACTACTTAGACAACCCTAAAAGTGGAATTTTCTTTAAATTTCATATCTTTATAAGCTTCAAATTCAATGCCTGAACATCACCTGTATTCTAATGCAGAGGGGAGTAGGTAAGTGATACATCATTTCCACGACATAATTAAAAATGTCAACTAACTTTCAGCTGCTGACCGGGCAGATAAAGTCACTAACTCTGCAACACTGGGTTTCAATGCAAAGCACTGATCACACAATGTCCACCCACTATCAGAAACTTTGGGATACCAACGTTTCAACACCAACATTTATTTACATACCAATTCGGAAGTTCACAAAATTTAAAATCCCAACTTATCAACAGTTCTCCAAGAAGTTTGGTACAGAGATCTTCTGTTATATGATGCCATGAGGGTTCACCGTTGGGTGTTTTTCTTCTCTCATGTCTTTCATCTCACTTTTTTCTATTTTCTTTTACTTCCCCAGATAACCGAAGTACAGGGGATGTTATGTTATCGGCCAAAATTTGATGCGAAGTTTTCAATGAAATTAACTGTTGTTTTCACCAGATTTGTTTTTCACCCTCTGATTCAAAAATTAAAAAAAAAATTCTATACCTCTGTGAACACGATAGCTCCCAACAGAATGAATATACCGACATGAAATTTTATATGTGTATCTTGAACGCCGTAAGAAATACACCTATTAATTTTCAGGGTCGTTCATGGTGAATCCAACCGTGTCTCCCCACATCCATTTAACGCCAGACGACCGGAATAGAGGACCACCATTCATCCGTCGGGATTTCAAAAGGTCACTCCTATGCTGCATCTGAACCCATATTGCCAATAATCAGACAAGTATACAGTTTTTTAAGAATTATGTTATTTTGTTTTGCGACTTAGACAATCCTAGAAGCTAAAGAGAAAAAATATAACCATAAAGGAAAAACAACCTAATCTTCAGTTATCTTCGCGAAAGCGAGGCTGGATGCATCGGAAGCCGAGATGACGGCCAGCAGTTATTAAAAAAGGTTATTACTTATTGAATGCGTTTTAATTTAAATTTTCTTTCTTGAACTTCCATAAGATATTTGTTAAAACGTTTTTGGGACAAGCCAATTACATCTCAGGCATCTATTGTGTGAATTATTATACATAAATTCGATCATATTAAATTGAAATTCTATGTATTTATAAAAAAACCTACCTTCCTGCCGTTACGTAGTACACATTGTTACTGATCGTAAATGCCTTTTTAATCAACTTTACACTTTCTTGTGATAACTGGAACAATAACAATTTATATCAAAGTAGACTGTTGCAATTATTACGAAATAAGTATAATTTAGTAATAGAACTTATTGAAAGTAGAACGCGTCTAATTGTTACTTATTAAATTTGTGGTATGAATATGCAAATTTAGTTTCTTTTTTTGTTGAAACATAACTTATGGCTTTGACTATTTTTTTAAATATTATTTATTTAAAGATAATTAAAAAATAATTAGAGGTTGAAGATATTTACCTATGAGAGGGAAAAGAACGAGATGGTTCGGCAGGGACCGTCAGCTGCCGACTCAGGCCTAAACACTTAGGCAGAGGTGACATATTGCATTTGATATATCCTATCATTGAGAGCTATATCTAGTTTCAAAATTGAGAACAATTCACTTTTATCGTTTTTGTGTGTAGACGATTGTAAGAAAAGAAAACCTTGGTGTAATAGCTGCTTCATTTAAATTATTCATGTTATTATCTGACGACCTAATTTCTAGCTCTTTATGTAATTGTTTTAAGAACCTTACACAGACTTTGTATGCGTTTTCTTGTTTTAGAGGAATATGGCGCTGAAGGAAGAGATACTAAGCTTGAATAATATATTATTTACAAAGGTTGGTTCATTTTAGTTATATTATAATTTCTGGGATGAAAACCTTTCTATCTAATTGCTTCCTCGAATAACCGAAATATAGAGGCAACTAAGTGCATACTACTGAGAGAGTTGACTCGATGACGTACCTGCCTCTCAAGTTAACAAATAACAATGAAGTCCCGCTAGAATTAAAGAAGAGAATTTTAGTCGCCAACAGATGCTACTTCGGACTACAGGGCACAATAATGGTCTTGTATAAAATTCTCATCTGCCCAGCATGGACAATTTCGAAGACAGATGACTTGAGACCTAAGGGTATTCTGCGCTGAATATACGGCCTGTTAGGGAAGGATATATTTGGCGAAGAATGAACGAAGGGTGGACAGGTGGCTAGGATGGACGACAGCGACATCTCCATGAAAGGGATTATAGAGACGCTGGACGCTACTCGAGGAGGCCAAGATTAGGATGGGAGGACGGTGTAATCAAGGATGCGAGGAGTCCGGAGAGCAGCCGCAAATTACAGAATCAACTGACGGACGCTACTCGAGGAGGCCAAGACTCAGTAATGGGTTTTAGCGCCACGCAAGTAAATATAGAGGAAACCTTATGATTGTTACTCGGGGGGGAAAATGTTTTGATCTTGTATTTAAAAATTTTCTTCATAACTTATCGTTTCAGGTCAAAACAAACACTTTTTTTTCCATGCTTGTCAATCCCCTAAATCCTTGTCACACGCCACACTCAAGAATATACACTTCACCTTGGATGATGCTGTTGCCTCGTATTTCTGTGGACGCGAGGAAGATATGCACGAACTCCAGACCAGAGCGTTGCAAGGACATTTATCCAAGAGTGGATAGTGCAAAAATGGCAAAGACGTTGGCCAAGATGTTCTGATGGTCGAACGACGTACGCATACTTTCTGGAGGTCCAACAGTATCCTTTCTTTATTTGAATGAACATTATTATAATATGATACATCATTGACAAATCTTTATTGACATATACTTTTGGTTTTCATATATCGCACTGTCAGTGGAAGACGAAAGTAACTAAAAATACATAGCTTAAGAAAAAAATTGATCAGACGGGTCAAAGGACCAAGATTTCTATATATTGTTTTATTTTTACGTACATGTTAGTCATTTAATTCAAATTAAATGACAATAACATGTCATCACATTGAGAGGAAACACTAAATTATTTTTCTATTAGAAATGAGTGATTATATATTTGTTTCCTCTAAGCTTAGAATTTTAAACCCTTTTATTTTTTAATATTTTCGCACATAGTTAATGTAAATTGGGGTACCTATATTTCTTAAATATTAATATAAACATGTTGTGTATATATCAGTTGGTTAGTTAGTTATTATGACACATGGGTGACATGACTCTGGCCGAGGGTCTCAGATTTTTCATCTGGTAGGTGAAAAAACCTGAGCACGCCGTCTTTAGTATGGGACGTTAAGCGATGGTCCCGAGTCTGAGCGATGTCAGATACTCGTTAACCCTAGAATGGAAAGACGGAGTAAACCTTACTCCTCGCTGTGTTCAGTAGGTAGTATGGACCGAAAGGGCACAGGTAGCGCCACCAAACTCATGATATGCCTCGGTAAGGATGTCTAGTTAGTGTTGCAAGCGCAGTGGTTGTGAACGGACGCTCCCACTCCAAGTGGTGCAGCTTCTTGTGAAGGTTAGTGAGTAAAAATTACTCCATCTTTCCGAAAACGTAGGTCTAGAGGAGTAAATATTATTCCACATTTCCATTAAAGGACTCTTCAAGGGAGTCATTTAGCTCATGTTTTCCATCCATAGTATCTATAATAATTATTATTCAGATACTTGAAAAATCATTGTGTATTACGTCCTAAAAATCTCAAAGCAAATTTTATATTTTTTAAATTTAATTTAATATTATTTTCCTTTCTCCTCAGGTACACACCATGAATAATTATCAGAAGAAATATTCAAACCCAGAGGATATAAGAAAGCTGTTGGAGGAACTTTCAAATGATGAGGACATTGATATCGAAACTTCAGATGATGAGTTGGAAGTTGACAATGTTGAATTGGCTGAGTCTGACGGGGAGAGTACTTCTTCGGGAAGTGACGTGGATTTCGAAGAGCCAGACGTCGAAGAAACTGAAGAGTTTATAGATGCTGCTGTCCAGAGTAATAATTGTGAGGAGGGTGAAACATCGGCAGGAATCAAGAGAAAGATCGCTACGACTGGTCGAGGTTCAAATGTAAAAAAACCAAAAACTATTCAAAGATCTCGTAGTGAACCACCGGTTGATGGTGAACTTACTCATGAAGAAAATACGATTATTACCATTGATACAGACACCATTCGTGGGAAAGAAGATAAGAATGGCAACGCTTTTATGTGGAAAAAAAGTCCCATTCAACACAGCGGCCAAAAGACAGCACGAAGAAATGTGGTGCACATTATGCCTGGACCATGTGCGACTGCTAAAAAAGCTCTAGAACCAATTGCGTGTTTTTCACTGTTCGTGAATGATGATATGTTGGAAGTTATAAGAAAGCACACGAATGAGGAAATTGCCGTGTACCGTTCCAAATACAAAGACGTGAAAAATACATCAATTACAGATATTGACTCTCTGGATGAGCTAAAAGCTCTGATTGGCTTGATTATTTATGCAGCTGCAAAAAAAGACACTCATCTTCCGACAACGATGCTTTTCAATGCTACTCATTGTGGGAACTCGTATCGTACTGTTATGTCTGAGAAGAGATTCGAGTTTTTGGTACGTAGCATCCGTTTCGATGATAGAGCTACTCGTGCAGATCGACTGAAAAATAACAAACTGGCACCGATATCAGAGATTTGGAACTCGTTTTTACAGAACTGCCGGGCTAATTACAAACCTGCGACACATTTGACAATTGACGAGCAACTTGTTCCATTCAGAGGAAGGTGTTCGTTCCGCCAGTATATGCCGAATAAACCGGCAAAATATGGCTTGAAGAAGATACTGATGTGCGACTCCTCAACAAGATATATGGTGGATGGAATTGCGTACTGTGGTAAAGGGACTTTGCCAGAAGGTTCGAAAGCAGATTTATACGTTAGAAAATTGGTGACAAGTGTAAAAAATTCCAACAGAAATTTAACCTTTGACAATTGGTTCACTAGTGTGCCACTTGTGACAAAACTTTTGAGAGAAGATGGTTTGACATCATTGGGAACAATAAGACGGAACAAACGAGAACTACCATCAGAATTTGTGGATATAAACTACAAGAGAAGAAAAGTTGAATCTTCACTATTCTTATTTCACGAGGATTTGACTGTTGTGTCATATAAAGCAAAAAAAAAATAAAATAGTTACGTTGGTTTCTTCCATGCACGACCAGCCAGACATCCATCCGTTTGGTAAAAAACCTTCAATAATACATACGTATAATGCAACCAAAGGCGGGGTCGACACCCTTGATCAACTGTGCTCCAATATGTCATGCAACAGGAAAACCAAACGTTGGCCATTGTGCTTTTTTTATAACATATTGAATTTAACATGTGTCAACGCGTTTGTGATTCACAAGCATAATTTCTACCGAACAGAATCACAAAAAAAATCAAGTGAAACGTCTACTCGAAAGAACAAGAATCGTCACACTCGTCTGAAATTCATGTTGAAGTTGTACGAGCAGCTCACTGAAAATTGGAAAAAACAGAGATTGAATTTTCGATTGCCAAGAGAGCTTCGCAGTGTCATTGAGCAGAATTTGAAATTGAATTCTTCACCCTTGCAAGGTGAGGATCACCCAGCGCCATTGCCTACAACTCCAGGCCCCCAAAAAAGAAAATATTGCTCTTTTTGCCCATCTTCATTAAAACGATACACAACCACATTTTGCAAAGGCTGCAACAAACCCATTTGTGGTCATCATCAAATCAAATCTTGCCAAGACTGTTCTTAATTAATTTTCTATACCTAATTCTTTAGTTTGCTATGTTGGAAATGTTTGTAATTTTGATTCTTTCTAGTTCCTTCCTAAAGAAATAATTTATAAAATTGGTATTTGATGGCCATGGGATATTAAAATTTTCATTATTACCAGTCATTTTATTTTTTGGGCCTAAAAAAGATTGTTACCAAGTAAGAATGTAAGACTGTTGTAAAATGTCCTAAATTGGAATTAGTATTCAATGTTTTATCGTTCATTATATCGTTCAGTATCTGCAGTAGGTCAAATTCTATTTTGTTATTCTTTATCTATTGTGATTACTTGTTATTTAAGTTCTAGGTTATAAAGATATGTAGGTACCTATGTAAGTATTTATCTATAAAAATGAAGTTCAATTTTTTAATATCAAATCCACCAGTCCAATACACACTGTGACTGAGGGTCGTTGCGTGCAGAATATTTAACAAATAATTTAAGGGAAATTATTTAACATTTTCGTCGACATACTAATGCATTTGGACTTAATGATAATTTATAATATTTAACAGTAATTATTTACCACTAGTTGCACACTTTCATTTCATACTTGCTTTAGCTCTTTTTGCAGATATAAATTCGTATATTGTTCCTTCTTACATTCAACAGAAGAGAAAAAACAGTTCGCCTCACTCATGGTCAAAAGTAGTAATTACTGCGCACGACTTTAGGAGATGTATCCAGTGAAGCGTTGACACTCTTGCGCCCGTAAAAGAATTTGATATCTATTTTGAAATGTTAGCTATAAGTGCCAAATATGTGCAGAAGTCACGCATAGTGGAATTTGATTCTGCTCCGGTGATGTCCGCATCGCATGCTCCCAAACTTCCAAAAATTCACATTACCACCTTTCGTGATGATGTGTATGATTGGTCCTACTTTTAATCGCTCTTCGATATTTTTCTCCACAAGAACGCATCTTTGTCAAAAATAGAAAAATTGCAATATTTAAGATCTTATCTCCTCCCTTGGAGCTTATCGACGCATTTTATATTTCTAGCAAAAATGCTGTTCCAAGCAGTTTGGTTGTAAAGCGCTACCAGAATACGCGCTATGTGCAAGGGTGGGACAACTCCCATTCACTCAACGCGTGAATTCAAAAGGGACTTCAGGAGTTTCCGGATATGTTTTACTGTATAGTTCCCCTTTAAAGCCGAAGTCGACCATTTTTGTCAGGAATATTCATTGTATCGGGAGTGTCACAGATAATATACATATTTTTTTTTCTCAAAAAGAATTAATTTTTGGAAGCTAATATTTTGCTAGGTTTAAGGTTACATAGAAAGCGATGTTTTTTTTTAAACAATTTTATATTTCGCTATATACAATTATCAGAAATGTTTTTTAAAATTTATAAGTATAACAATTTTACATATTTACAATATATTTACTTACAATTGATGAAACATCTTATTTTATTAAGAAAAAAAATACTCTTATCTTTGTACATTGGAAAACATTTCCATAATTTAAGGTAATAATTTATTTAACGATCTAGCGCTACAATTAATAGATTTTATGAGTCTTTTAGGCACAATTAGTTTATTTCTCACTAAAATATTACTATTTTTTGAATGAGTTTCCATCTTGCCCAGGAATTACGGTACAAAACCAACAAATATTTTTCAAATGAAAATTATTGTTCTGAATAAGTGATTATTTGGTTATTCATTATTCATCCCCCGTCTCTTTTCCCATGGAAATTTCTTAAATAAAATCGGTTAGTGCTAATAAAATTATAAAATTTTGGAATGAATTAACAATATAATTCAAAATTGAAATATATTTTTAAAAAATATATAAGAGCGTTACGTTACGTTTTTTCTTCGTTGACACCCAACGCCCAGGCGTCCCATAAGAAGCATAGCTTCAAAAAAAAAAAAAAAATGAGATCGACTTGTACAGCCACAGAAAAAATATTCGTCTGATTGAAGTTGCGACGTGAAATTTATAGACAAGAATTGTTGTTACCGGAGACTGCTGTGAAGACAACTTGTGCTAGTAGCTCCCTAGACTCCGATATGGGCGGGCGACAGAAAGTTGTTGCGACTCTTGTGCGCCCGGACTTACTTTTTGGAGGAACTTCTTATTTTAACTACTTAATCCTACATATGTATCTTCTAACATACCATTAAAACATTTCCTTTAAAGTGTAGTCCAGCAGTTCGATAACCTTAAGTTCGATTTTTTTTTTTTTTTTTTTTTTTTTTTTTTTTAGTGTTAGATGACAATGAATTTACTAACCCTTCCATTATCCTGAGCAGCAATTAAATAATTTTTAAAAGCTACGCCAGAATAATTAATAGGTATGCCTTATAATATTTTGAAATAAAAAATGAGATAGGTTACATTCTAGAAGATATTATGCAACATTATTGATGGAATATGAAACAATGGAATTCAACTTTTGCTATTGGATTTTTTGATGATATCGGCCCCTTTTTCCCCCACTGCTAAGGTTGGTGCCATTGAGTTTCCTCGTGGGAGGGTGGGGATGACAGATGCATCGATGACCCTCAAGTTCTCAAAGCCGTGAACCATGAGCTCTGGAGTGACCACAGATCCCTTGTCCCCGTGAGGGCCCATTTTGGCCGTGCCCACAGGATGATTGGCAGACTGAGAGTAGTTCCTCACAAGACACTTGATGATCTCTATCTCTGACTTTTCCCTACACATTGGCTGTTTGTCTAACCACAGTCTTGGGGAAAATTTTGCCATAACTTGAGTTTTCATATAATCGAGAGCGAATTTAATACCATTGGATAAAGCGTCCACTTCGTAGGGTTCACTGAGATAGTTTGGGTTTATAAGGGGCTGATCCTTGGGATCGGTACTTTTCAACGAGACCCATCCTATACTCTTTGTGTCCATCATGGCAGAGTTCAAATGGACTATCTGTTTGTGCTGTGGACCCGGTGTATCAAACTTTTGAAGGAAACTGTAAAATATTATTTGGAAATTTGGAAGCTCTTTCCTGTCCAAAGAATTAAAGAATGCCATTGTGTCGGCACCAGGGGTTGTCAGAGGTCCTTGCTTGTACTTATTATACTCAAATATGCTTTGATTTGTCTTCCAAACGTCTGAAGTAATAGTTAGTTTTTTATCTATCGTGAAGTACACTGGAATAGTTACATGATCCATTAAATTCCTTCCGACAGGTAAATCTTTTATAAGGTGAATATTATGTTTTTCTAACTCTTCTCGCGGTCCGATACCCGACAACATGAGTAGCTTGGGGGTATCAAATGTCCCTGCAGCCACAATAACTTCTTTTTTCGCCATTGCTACATACTTTTTACCATTTCTTAAATATTCCACTCCAATGGCTCGTCTTCGCTTTTTATCATTAAAAAGGACCTTCGTCGCAAGAGATCTTTCAATGATATCAAGATTCTTTCTATTTCTAATAGGATTTAGATAAGCTTTTGATGCGCTTTCTCTTGAACCCCCATTAATTGCATATTGAACATAGTCAATACCAGTTTGATACTGACCATTGTAATCTCGTTTTTTCAAACCCATTTCTTCTCCTGCTGTAAGAAATTCATCTCTCATTGGTGTCCGATACCTGGCAAACTGAACATTGAAAGGCCCTTTGTGTCCATGGTATTTGGAGTTGGAGAAGCTTGGCTCTGTGTAGTTCTCCAACTTTATGTAGTACTTTAGAATATTTTTGAAGCCCCAACCTTTGTTTCCACTCTCTTCCCATCTGTCATAATCTCTTCTGTTTCCTCGGACGTAAAACATTCCATTTAGTGCAGTGGATCCTCCTATAGAACGGCCTCGCATTAAGCTGCATATTCCTTTTGTACCTAAACAATAAAATAATAATAAAAAGGTTAATTTACAGAATGACCCAGTTTTTATCCACCTGACGACTTCAAGAACATATTTATTAGACAACAATAATTATGTCAAAAAAAATTCAATGAAATGGCTTATTAAAAATCACATACACATTGCCTTTCGGTCTCCCAAATTTATTTTTAATCACTGCGAACTTAGCGCACCCCAGGAGTTTTAGTAGCACCCACCATAGTTCTATAGTTCCTGATGGTTTCAGCAATAGTTCTGCTCGTTTCCCCAGAAAACGCGATCTGCAAAAATGGGGAGCTATCTTTGCATAGTATCCCATATGTCAGAAAACCATGGTTCATTACCTCTGTAAATAATGAAGGGATCTAGAGTTCCTGATAGTTTTTAACAAAAGTTCCGCCACAGAAAATATTAAAAACATTTATAAATATGACCCATCAGTACCCCACTTCTAATGGCAAAGAATTTTTACATTTTAGATGACGTTTTGCTCATTCGGGCATTTTGAAAACTTTCTTGTTTCTTCTCAATGATCCAACATACACTATTTTTTGAATAAAAATGTATTTTGGCTTGTTTAGTGAAGACCATATTCAATTTCTTTTTTTTTTTTTTTATGTTACAGAATTTTGTGAGACCAACAATTGTGAAGCACCAAAAGTCATCAAAACGTATATAATGTAAAAATTAAAATTACAATGGACACTGGAACAAGAAAGTTTTAAAAATACCTGAATAACGTGTAAAAAAAACATAATTGGGAGACAGAAAGACCACGTAAGTATGTTATTTAACTATTTTTCTATTGAAATAGCTTGTGGTCTCAAACAAGAATATTTTTTTTATATTGAAATATTTTTTGCAAAATATTTCCTATTCGTCTGGTCAAAAATGTTCAGATCTGAAGGTTCATGAAATTAGAGTTTTTTTCATCGAGATTTATTGCTTTAAAACATCTTACGTTTAGAGAAACATGAACAATTTTTGAAGATATATGACAATTTATTTTTTTTTTTTTTTGGTAATAATTATTTATTATTTATTCTATTATTAATCGTCTATTCCTCAAAAAAATTGTATACAACAAGTACCGGTTTCGGCATTAAACCATCGTTAGGTTTAGTTATAAATATACTAAAGACATGTTTGCTGAGTATTTTGTATTTACTAAACCTGACGATGGTTAAATGTCAAAAAGAGTAGTTTTCATGTACAATTTTTTGTAGAATAGACAATATTTCAAAAATTAAGATTGGATTGTTTTTTTTATTTATCATATTGAGGGCGCCGGTAGCTCAGTGGTATGCGTGCTTGACTTCTGAGCTCAAGGTCGTGGGTTCGTAGCCCGACCGAGGCCCTTAGTTTATTTTATCTGGGATGTAAAATAAACTTAAGCACGCCGTCCTTCGGATGGGACGTTAAGCGATGGTCCCGAGCCTGTACGGTGTCAGGTACTCGTTAAAGACCCCTCCCTACCCTAGATGAATAAAAAAATTTAGGGTAGGCAAAATTTAGGACTCCCACAGTAGAGTCGGGCTCATGTCCACCAGAGTGACGAAGGAGCGCTCTGGTAGTAGGCGATATGACCTCGTAGTTAAAGCCCGACATGAGTCATAAAACCTAACCTAACCTCATATGTTTCTACGATATGTCAGCATTTCTCAACTGTCTTTTTTATGTCTCATCTACGATGCATATCAGCCATGCTTCTATAACGGTGTTATTTGGTTATTTACACCACGGACCCATGGCCCCAGGAGGGAGTTATATCTTCCTTGTACAGGATTTGAACCCACGTGGTAAGATCTTGTGAACAAAGTCCTACGCTCTAGCCCACGAGGCCACCATGCTCCTGTTTCTCAACTTACAAGTTGTAATAACATTTAAACGAAATTTTCCAGATTCTTTTACTTTTTATTCACATATTTGTCCTTTCCTGAAGTTAAGAACTGAGTATTTAATAGGTTAGGTTAGGTTTTATGACTCATGCCCGGGCTTTAACTACGAGGTCATATCGCCTACTACCAGAGCGCTCTTTCGTCACTCTGGTGGACATGAGCCCGACTCTACTGTGGGAGTCCTAAATTTTGCCTACCCTAAATTTTTATTCATCTAGGGTAGGGGTCTTTAACGAGTACCTGACATCGTACAGGCTCGGGACCATCGCTTAACGTCCCATCCGAAGGACGGCGTGCTTAAGTTTATTTTACCTCCCAGATAAAATAAACTAAGGGCCTCGGTCGGGCTACGAACCCATGGTCTTGAGCTCAGAAGGCAAGCACGCATACCAGTGAGCTACCTGCGCCCTCTCTCCCATTACCAAAACATTTATGATAAACATGTAACTAAATATATTTTTTTTTTATAATTAACCTATAATATCTGTTATACTCGTATCATTAAAACCACCATGTGATCTGGCAAGTATTTTTAATGATATAAAATAGATATTAACTATCATTCAAAACATTTATGGTTATATATAAAAAAATCTGTTTAGTTATCTATTTATCATAAATATTCTGATAATGCCGGAAAGGCGAAACGAGTATTTAATAGGTATAAGTATATACAAATAAATGAAAAGTATGAGAATCAAAATATATCTATCAATAAATAATATAAAGAATATATCGATATACATTCTATTTTATCGCTCCTATAAAGTTTATATCAATATTTTTTTTTTACCTATAAAGTTTCCTATCAAGATCAAATTTGGAAATGGCTTAGAACTTCTACAATAGTTTTTGTATCAGAGAAAATATTTGGTAAAAGGGAATAATGTTAACTCTCATGAGCCCTTTCTCTTTACAAATAAATCTTGGGGATTTTTTTTAATTTTTTTTGTCCCCTTATTCTGACGAAAGAAACTTACTTAGACACGATTTACTTTGACGGACAGAAGAATAGTTCAATAGTTTGTCACTGCTGTAGGTTAAGTACTCCAGGAGTGGTACTTCTGAAATGGCAGTCTCAGCACCTCCAGCTTCGATGACAAGAACTGTCCAAGCTGTGTTTTCTGTCAGTCTGTTGGCAAGAACGGAACCTGTTCAACAAAATCATATTATTTTATTTATTAAAATTGACCTACTAGTTCCTTTTTTTAAAACTGAACAACAGTAAGTGTTTACAGAAAGATTTTAACAAATTGTTACAATTCAGCTGGATGTGATAGAGTATAGTTAACATTTCAATCTGAATGTGATAATTGTCAAAGTTAGTTATTGAGATGTCCGGGCTTTAACTCTGAGATTATATCTCCTACTACCAGAGCGCTCTTTCTAGTGGAGCCTGACTTTACTGTGAGAGCCCTAAATTTTGCTCTACCCAGGTTTAGTTACCTATGGACAGGGTATCTTTAACGATTACCTGGCATCATATAGACTCGGGACCATCGTCTAATGTCCCACCCGAAGGACGGCGTGCTTAAGGTTTGTTCTACCTCCCAGATAAAAATCTTAAGGGCCACGGTATCATACCCGGAATCTTCAGCTCAATCGGCTAGTACGCTACTTCGGAGCTACCGGCGCCCTCTAATGTAATATATTTAATATTATATAGGTTAGGTTAGTTATTATGACTCATGACCCGGGCTTTAACTATGAGCTCATATCGCCTACTATCAGAGCGGTCTTTCATCACTCTGGTAGACATGAGTCCGACTCTACTATGGGAGTTCTACATTTTTATTCACCTAGGATAGGGGTCCTTAACGAGTACCTGACATCCGAATTCACCCCATTGAGTGTGACACAAATGTGATTAGAATTAACTATACTATTAAAAAATACAATAAAATTAATAATAAATAAATACTAGTACAAAAATAATAATATTAATAAATACAGCAGATATTTTTTTAGGTTAGGTTAAGTTTTATGACTCATGCCCGGGCTTTGACTACGAGGTCATATCGCCTACTACCAAAGCGGTCTTTCGTCATTCTGGTGGACATGAGCCCGACTCTATTGTGGGAGTCCTAAATTTTGCCTACTCTAAATTTTTATTCACCTAGGGTAGGGGTCTTTAACGAGTACCTGACATCGTACAGGCTCGGGACCATGGCTTAACGTCCCATCCGAGTTTATTTTACCTCCCGAATGAAATAAACTAAGGGCCTCGGTCGGGTTTCGAACCCACGATCTTGAGCTCAGAAGAAAAGCACGCATACCACAGAGCTACCGGCGGCCTCATATTATATAGGTAAATATACTTATATATAGATCTCACGACCAACGAAAGGTTAGTTGACTACAAGTAAATCCTGGGGAATTAACCGACAACTTTTTTCCTTCAGTATTCAGTTTTCTTCCACTGTTGCAATTGAAAATTAACAATTCCTTGCCGATCATTGAATTGTGCGATTAGTTTTTGCCATTATGTGATAATTGCATTTACAATTTAATAAAAAAAAAGCTATGAAATATCTTACCCGATGCACCAGCTCCTACAATGATGAAGTCATATGCTTCTTTTAATTCATTCTGAGGCACATTGCGCGGTCGTTGAGTTGGATCCACTGATTCTGGAAAGAATAAGTGAGCGAAGGCCAGCAGTGCTGAGATAAATGCATTGTTGGTCAGTTCCATCCTACATTAGAAGAGAAAAACACTAAACTTAAAATATTATAATTAAAAGTAAAAATTAATAAATACGACATGTGTTTATGCGGAATAACCAAACAGAAGAGGAAGGAAGAACAACCAACACAGATAGCAAGCAGGAGGCTGAACTAACCATTCTTATAATTAGTTATTATGACTAATACCCGGGCTTTACAAGGTCATATCGCCTACTACCAGAGCGCTCTTTCATCACTCTGGTAGACATGAGTCCGACTCTACTATGGGAGTTCTACATTTTTATTCACATAGGATAGGGGTCCTTAACGAGTACCTGACATCCGAAGGACGGCGTGCTTAAGTTTATTTAACCTCCCAGATAAGAAACCTAAGGGCTGGGTTTTGAACTCGCGACTTTGAGCTCAGTAAGGAGGCATGCATACTACTGAGCTACCGGTGCCCTCACCAGTCTAACAGGTATATCAGGTAGGTTATGGAGGGGTTGGAATTTCAAACTAGGTAATCCCCGTGGCATAACAGTTAGATAAAAAACAAAGGGCCTCAGCCGGGTTTCGAACCCGCGATCTTGAGCTCAGTAGGCTGCCTCTGAGCTACCGGCACCTTTTTGAATATTGGTGACAACTCAAAAGAATCTTAATATCAAACACAACTTAAAGCGATTCTCCTTAATTTACAGTAATACACGTTAAAAGATTCAGACAAATTTGAAATTGTGCAGGGGATCCATGAAAATTTTGGATAACTAGAAGATTGCTATAAGAGAGGCTTACCAGCTCAGCAGACCGCTCGTCTCTAACAGACAAACACTAATGTAAACCCTGGTGACTCCCTTAAATCATGCTATATTTTCGCCCCTCCACTGATAACCTTGATTCGTGCTATTTCATCAGTCACCTTCTTTTGCTAGGATAAGAACCTACTGTATTAAAAAAATATATCTTTGGAAAAGAACGTTATATAATAATTATATAGGTTAAGACTTAAAATAAATTCTGAATATATTTACGCGATATGTGTTCCTATAACGTAAGGAAAAGTGATAAAAAATTTAAAAAATGTTTATGATGAATCACTATGTACTTCCCCAGTACAAATTATTAAATTACATGTTCGCTCTCTCTCCAAAGCCAATCGACCGTTTTGGCTAAAACTCAATATTTGACTTACACAGAGTGGCTTCTGAATCATCATACGGTTTTTGTCATATAAATACAATATTAAATTCGAAGTACAACTCCCTCTACCGATTGGTCAGTGCTTTAGGGTCTCAGGAAAGCTATCTTTCACTAAACTGCCATATTGAATAACTCCGACTTCTAGCTCAAATTCGTCTCCACAATAGCAATAGAAATTTTAGAATATTACTTGGAGGGCTTAGGTATGAGTTTTGTCCTGAAAGTGTCTGCAGGCTCTGTACCTTAGATGAAAAGGATGACCTCATACACTTTTTGTTCTCTTGTCCCTCTTTGTGTATCCCCAGACAAGCATTTGTCCACAATTATCTCACCAATAGAACAGAATATTGCTCAGAAACATTTGTGAGTATTTTAAATAATTTATATCTATCTATCGTGGCGCTACAACCCGGTGACGGGTCCTGGCCTCCTCCACCAACAGCCGCCAATTGTCCCGATCCTGTGCGGCTGCCATCCAGTTCCTGGTGCGGAACATGTTTTGGGCATCTTCTGCCACACCATCTGCCCATCTCTGCTTAGGTCTTCCTCGCCGTCTTACTCCATGAATGGGCTTCATTAGCAGCTTCTTCGGCATTTCCTCAGCTTCCATCCTGTCGATATGTCCCGCCCATCTTAACCGCCCAATCTTCATGACTTGCAGAACATCTGGTTCTCTATAGAGTTCGTAGAGCTCCTGGTTGGTGCGTCTGCGCCATGTATGGCCTACTTGCACTCCTCCAAATATTCTGCGCAGAACCTTCCTTTCGAACACCATTAGGCTCTGTTCGCTCATTTTCGAAGTTGTCCAGGTTTCTGAGCCATACAGAAGAACTGGGCGGATAAGGGTCTTATATAGAACGACTTTAGTCTGCCTGGATATGTGGTTGCTTCTGAAGTGCTTGCTGAGACCATAGTAACACTTGTTTGCCGCAAAGATTCTTTTCCTTATCTCAGTTTCGTTAAATAATTTAGAATTTAGAAAAATTAACAATTTATTTTTATTTTTTTGCTGTTGCCTTGAAAATATAGAATAACATAATTTAATTTGTTGCATGTAAGATGGATACATATATTTATTATTATTATTATTTATTTTTAAATTTATTCATGTTCATGTCATATCTTGTTTTATATAATTTTTGAATTGTTTCTTTCATCCTGGTTGCTTGCACTATTCATATTTAAAGAGCATGTCCATTTTTACTATTTCAATATTATTGGGATCTTTTTATTTAGTTGTTATATTGCTTATTATGTACAATTCTTTGTATAGATATTTTTTCTTTTAATTTATTTAAAAAAAAAAAAACTCATTGCCATAGAGATTGTTCTTTCGTACAATAAAAGTTTATCTATCTATCTACTAGTTTTCGTGTCGATATATTTATTACATCGGCAGTTATTAGGCTGTAGTTGAGCCTCCCTTCCCTTCAAGCGATTTCGCGGAAAATTAAAAGATGCAATTTACATAGGGATTTGAATTTGAATATGAAATTTCATGTCGATACATTGGCAGTAATAGAGAATTTTGAGTTGAGCCCCCTTTTATCCCCCTTTCCCTTTCGTCTGATTCCGCTAGGTTATAGGTTTTGTCCTTATAGGGCCTTGAATTCACATATGAATTTTCGTGTCTAAGTTTATGTGTTAAGTCTCTGTCTTTGTGTTAACTCTTCGCTTTGACCGATTTGGCTGAACATCAATAGGTGTCATCCGTAGAGGATATACATATAAAATTTCGTGTCGATATATTCATTCTATCGGGAGTTATTGTGTTCACAGACACACACAGACTGACAGACTTTTGTTTTTTTTATTTTTGGGATCAGGTGGTCGGAAAAAATTAAATTCCTTTAAAAAACGCATCGAATTTCTGATCGATTACATAACTTCCCGTGTACTTCGTTACAAAAAACCACGAACTTTCTAACATTATGTTTTCTTATCACATTAAAAAAAAAATGCATATAAGAAATCCCATAATTAATGTCGGTTTTCGAAATTATTTCTATTGTTTAATTTATTAGGTCAATAGAGATATGATAAAGCCTCTAGATATGATTTGAAAAATGGATTAATAAATCAATTTTTTATTACTATGGTGGGGGAAAAACAGATTTTTTCTCTAGTTCACACTTTGAAATTGAAGTGACAGCAAGAATTTTTAGCATGTTGCGTAGTTGGAGTAAAAAAAAAAGCGAATATGCTGGTAAATTAGGTTATTGGCAATATTATTGCATGGTTGCTTGGATATGTAAAAATTTAACAAATTAAAATTTTTAAAAAGAGGTCTACAGCGATCAACTTGACCGTTTGAAGCTAGCTTTAAAAAAAAGTCCGTCTCTAGTAAATAGGCGCTAAAGTTCATTCCATCATATGAATGAGAGAGCTCACGTTGCAAGAGAGACCCTAAAAATAGATGTCGGTCCCCAATTAATCAATTAAGATGTTGCTCTTCCACCAAAGTCAATCGACCGTTTGGCCTAAAAATCAATAATTGACTTACATATGGGCGATATACGGTCGTATCGATTTATTTCCTTCGACCGATTCCGCGGGGAATTAATAGATTGGGTTTTGAGTTTACATATGAAATTTTGTGTCAATTCTTTCATTACAACGGCAGTTTTTGTGTTACTCTCATTTCTAATTCATCACTGTCACTGCTGCTGCTAAGAAGGTCTCTACGCCATTGACGCTAAAGCCGTCGTTGGGGAAGTGTGGCAGAATGGAGGGCACGGATTATTGTAGGAACTGAGAGAGAGGAAGATAATTTTTTATATTTGGATTTAGCAACTTCGGTGCCGAAAGGTGCGTTAACATCAGCGTGAAGAGCTTTGTTAGAGAGGTAGTAAGGAGCATTGGCTATTGTACGAAGGATTTTGGATTTAAAGCGCTGACAACCCCAGAGTTCAAGTCCGTAAGTCCACATAGGTTTGAGTACTGCGTTATATACAACTCGTTTTGTTTACGAAGTTAATTTGGATCTTATGTCTAGTCTTAGTAACAGTTTATATCGTCTGTTCATTTCTTGTCTTTTCAGTTCCTTGTGAGGATTCCAAATTGTTTGTCGAGTATGAGCCCTAAATAGCGGACTTATTTTTTTTTAAATGGGATTATTGTTAAGTTACACAGGGGGGTAAGTTGAAAGCACAACATAAAACTTCTGACCGATTATATAACTTCTTCTATACGTTACTAAGTTACCTGGCTTTTCTTCAAATCTTGAGAAGATCCTAAATTTTTCCTCACTATCGATTAAATTTGCATTTCAAAGTAGGGTGGAAAATTCTAAAAAATATATATATAAAAACATAGATACCACTGGTGATGAAACATTAATCAATTAAGATCAAAACAGAAAAGGCACCTACCTGTAGATCTCTTTGCGCATTCCTCTCTTTGAGGCTATATACTGATGTTTAATCAGTTTTTTTTTCTTCTAAGTTTTCATACCATTTCCTGAGATAACTAAACAATGGAAAAATAAGAAAAACATTAATTTAAAAAAAAAAAGTTACTATCATAAATTCTCAATTCATGTTATGAATCTCTCTTGTCGTGATGTCTGCTGAAGTTAGACTAATTAATGCTAATTTCCAACGTTGGCCCTTACTGATAGCAATATCTCCGTTACGCCTTCTCATCCATATTGTGTTGTCCTAACTGAAAATTATATCTTTAAGATTAAGTATGTACACAGGTATATTTTAACAGTATTGTAGCTTTTTATCTTTAAATTATATTTAAAATATAGGAGAGGTAGAAGCCGCAGTTTAAGGAATATCTTCGCGTCAGCATGCTTACGTTTTTTGTAATTTACAGTTATATGAAGTATAGAGGAAGGTATGTGATCGGTCAGAAATTCGATTTCACAAGAATTTCATATTTTTCGTGTCGATACATTACGTCCCCTTCTCCATTCGTCTGATTCCACTGAAAATTGATATGTTTTATCCTTATAGGGCTTCGAATTTACATATGAACTTTCGTGTCAATACATCCATTACAACGGCGGTTATTACAGGTTTTGGGTTAAGCCTCTCCGTAATCCCCCTTTCACTTTGACCGATTTGGCTGAAAATCAATTCGTGTCGTCTTTAGAGGGTTCTGAATACTAATACAATTTCGTGTAGATACATTTATTGTGTTTATGGACGAATACATTGAAAAAACGGAATTTTTTAAAGGACACTTTTTTTTATCATTTTTGGAATTATGAGGTTGGGTAATTCCTGTAAAAACTTAACATTGACTTTCTGACCGATTATATAAATCCTCCAGGCGGTGAAGTATCTAGGGGTGCTCCTAGACACCAAACTGACCTGGGGCCGACACATTAACTCCAAATTGACACATGCCTACACTAGACTCTCCTCCCTCTACCCACTTCTCAACAAGAACACTACACTCCGACATGAATGTACCACACTACTCTACACCCCACTCATACGGCCACTCATCACATACGCCTGTCCGGTTTGGCTCGGCACAAGCCAGACCAACATTAAAAAACTGGTCAGGTTCGGAAACAAAGTTCTCCGCCTTGCCCTAAACGCGCCTTGGATGGTAAGGAATTCTCAGATACGCAGGGAGCTGGTTGTCCCCTAAGTTAGAGACTTCATATTGGAGTTAGCGACAAGGTTCAGGACTGGGCTGCAGAGTGTTTCTGGAGCCGCTATCTTTGTCATTGGGGAACCTCTGCTACACCGTCGTCTGAAGCCCCGCCTTCTATAAGACATCGTATTTTAACAATATGTATATATATACTTTTTTTTTTAATTTTGTATAGCGCCCTTTGCGCTGGACCGAATAGTGTTTTTTTTTTTTTATTATTTTCCCTATACTTCGTATAGGTGGTGAGGTAAAAACATTTCCTTTTCGTCGGAATGAATAGTACATACATAAGAACAGATCTCATAGTTCTTGCTTTCAGTAATTGATTCCTTTCCTTTAAAATTATTTATTTTATCTTTTCTTTCAGTCGAAATGAGGATAAAATAATTTGTTTTTTGTTTGGATAACCAGGCCAGGTGAACAATATCCTTGCCTATACAAACGGCCACCAGAGCGATTCTCTTAAATCTATTTGTTTGTATACCATAAACTTTTTCAATAAACATGTCTCACAATGTTATTATCATAATTATATTTTTCTAGAAGTTATTGCTTTATGTTTTATTTATTGATGATAAGAACCATAAATCCCCTTGAGATGTTGAATAAGAAAAATTTTAAAATCACAAAACAATAATGGTTCATGGTTTATCCACCAACAGGTATAGCGCTAGTTATCTTTAAATTTCATTGGTTACCTTTTAGGCATGGATTTTCGTATATAAAGCAACTCAAAGTTGGTTGATCACAGTATATCATCTGTTCTCAGTGCTCTAACATCCCTCCTAAAGGCATCAAGAAGGCCGGTAAGGCTCAGAAGGACATTGCTAAGGGAGATAAGAAGAAGAAGCGTAAGAGGAAAGATAGCTACGCTACCTACATCAATCGATAACTCCCGATAGAATAACTATATTATGACATGACATTTTGTATATTTCTTGGTGGTAGGCGGATGTAGTGGAATTACTTGTTAAAGAAGTAATACAGATGTATCAATCCAACTTATATTTTATTTTTACCACAACTAGTTTCGGCGATTTGTCATCTTCAGGTGGTGAACCTTATTAGAGAAGAGATCAAAGAAATGGACACATATCAATCAGGGACGAGTATCCAACTAGCCCCTGGAACACGCCTGAAGATGGCGAATTCCAGAAACTGCTTGGGGTAAAAAAAAAAATATAAGTTGGGTTAATACATCTATATTACTTATTTTACATTTTGTATATGTTTCCAGAACCTAGAGCTGTACTAAAAAATCCTAATAGTTGCCCGTGTAATGATGTATGGACACGAACTTTTTATCTGTTGATCCAGGACCCATTAAGGACGACACCTGTTGTTTTCAAATTCGCTGGAAGGAAAGGTAGGATCAGAGAAAGGGAGCCCGTCGCAAAAACTTTAATAACAGTCGATGTAGGAAATTTAGTTTGAGGATTCAGATGTCCTTGAGTAAGAGGAAAACTGGGAAAGTATATTGCTAGTGAATCACCGACAATTTAATTTTTTTCCTGGTCAGAAGTTTAGAATTGATTTCCTGAATTACTCTACTTGAAATTTCAAAGGATCGGTTCATAAAAATTAAATTAACCGAATCAACAGAATCAGATTCAGTTCTGCTGCCAAGAGCAATCCCCCACTGGCTGAGCACGGTTCCAACTCCGGCCGTTGCTACTTTTAAGCTCTTATTTAATTACCTAAGATGTGATATAAGATATAAAATTTCGTTTGGATACATTTATTCTATCGGGAGTTATCGTGTTCATAAACAGAATTTTTTTCCACGGCACAATCCGGTTCCGCCCATCAACTCCAGGTAGGCCCGTCACACACTGGACATTAGATAACAACATGTACTGCAGTCTCAACTGCATTAACAGGTCGCGGGTTGTTCTTCCTCTTAAAGATGAAGGAGCTTGGAGTTAAAATCTCCGAGACCTGATAGTATCTGGGACATCTAGTGGTCAGGCAGAACCCACGTAGTCAAGTCGTACCCGGATTTCTGGGAAAAACGCACGTGTATTCTGCCAATACTCACTTTGACAGTCGATATGTTTAGTTTGTTTCTGGATATTATGATGAATTGCTTCTTTCTTTCAATTCTTCAGCCGGTTGTTGGCTACCAATGTTCTCCAAACCATTCTTTTGCTTTGTTCATCTAACTTTCCTATTTTTTCCCCATATTTTCAAACTTTTATTTAAAAAAAAATATATTTGCGTCGCGGGACGCGCGGCAAGAGCAAGCTCCTCCGAGATGTTTTTGATTGAAAATAATTTTTGGCTGAAAGTAATTTTAAATTGAAATAATTTCAAATTAAATTTTCAAATTATAAAATTGTCCATGTAATTTATTAGGGAAAAATAATCGAATTGACGAATGCATGCTTTTAAGGAGTTTTATGTTGAAAGTGGTCGAACTTAGAAGAGTATTCAGGAATGAAATATTGTAGAGTAGTAACAACATTTTATTTACATATTATTATAATATTAAAATAGTATAATATACAATTTTATCGTATAATGTACAATTTGTCATGGAATCATATACATAGAATCATTAATCTCAAGTATATATTTTGCTTGAGAAAGTTTTGTCATGTAGTTTACAATAATAATTATGATTATAACAATAATTATTACTCATGAACTTAATCTATCGACATCTTAGCTATCAACATCCATATCATCAGATTTTGCCTCATTATTTTCATTATTGTTATGTATAGTTATTGGCCTAGACTCGCGTCACATTTAGTATCACACTGTATAAAATAATATACTATATATAAAATAGCACATTATTTACTTCAAAATCTATAAATGAAATGATTGGTTTATGGTCGCAAAAGTAAGAAACATAAATTTTAAACTCAATCTTTTCTACGAATCTTGTAAAAAATACGTCTATAGTTGTGCCACGTTTATGTTGATAATCTCTTGTTGTAGTTAACTTTCGATCATTAATCATTCTCAGTTTAAATGTGTCAAAAAGAAACTTAATCAATGGCTTTGCCCGGTACAAAGCTCGCCAAGATTCATTCATCCCCTCCCCTCTGGCGACTTCCTCCCTTCCTAATGCCGTTCGGCTGAGTCGGGGAGCGGAGAGAGAAACTTTCGTTCCAATTTCCGTGTCGTAACGCTTTAACCAACTCACTGCCAGAGAGACCAACGTTACGCTCCAAACTTTTGATTCATTGCTAAAGGACAAAGTTACACATGCCCATAGATTTTTGATTGAGTGTAGTTTAACCTCCGGGTCACCTAGGGTTTTTTCTCCCTGTATACTTGCAACGATAGTAAACAACATATTATATAGCAATACATATACACCATAAATTGAGATATACCCGGCGCAACTCCACCATAAATTGAGATGATCTCTGCTTGGGGGCTTTAAACTTTTATTAATTACTATGAAAATGATTTTACTTTTGGGGTTAACATGCGTACTCAGAAGGTGAACTAGGCTATAGAGAATTTAGAGAACAATTTATAAGACAACATACATTTATTAACACAATTATTGACATATATTAGTGAGGCGTCCCTCCATAATCGCACATCTGGAAAAAAATATCTATAAAACATGAAATAATTTATATAGACTTAAATGTTCTGGTAACTCCCGCAACATGAAGGTGTCTATTGATGATCAGCCAGCCATTCGTCTCGATGTCGGAGAAAAATGTAAAATAAATGATTTCGTTACCTTGAGAGTCTTCTTTATTCTAACCACACTCAAGCCTGTGGTTTCTCCTCCAGGATCCACAAAGATTGAGGAACTTCCAGTCCCTTCGAAGTAGGCAGCAGGGATGATCTCCCTCCAGCAGCAAAATGAGAGTCTTCGGTCTCCTACGTCCGCTCAAACAGGAGTCTCCTTCCTCCTACAGCTCAGCCAGGAATGTCCTCTCCCTCAATAGCTCAACTCTGAATAACTGCCCAGCTCAACAGCTGAACTCGGAATGACTACCTCCTCTAGTAGCTGACTGAAGACTGTCTACCTCAACAGCTCAACGAGCAATGTCTGTTTGCCCCGACAGCTCAACAGAGAAGGATATTGACGATAGACCGATTGGTAATTATAGTTATGAGAGCGACCACAAGAAGCGCACTAGTAGAAAGATACATAAAGTGGAGGGGATGGAAATTCAAGGATTCCTCGCTGAAGTGCGGTATGAGGTAGTAGTCCTAGTTGAGCTATCAGAGGAGGTAGTGAGTCCTAGTTGAGCTATCAGAGGAGGTAGTTAGTCCTAGTTGAGCTGTCGGGGCAGACAGACATTGCTCGTTGAGCTGTTGAGGTGGACAGTCCACGTTCAGCTACTAGAGGAGGTAGTCATTCCGAGTTCAGCTGTTGAGCTGAACAGTTATTCAGAGTTGAGCTGTTGAGGGAGAGGACATTCCTGGCTGAGCTGTAGGAGGAAGGAGACTCCTGTTTGAGCGGACGTAGGAGACCGAAGACTCTCATTTTGCTGCTGGAGGGAAATCATCCCTGCTGCCTACTTCGAAGGGACTGGAAGTTCCTCAATCTTCGTGAATCCTGGAGGAAAAACCACAGGCTTGAGTGTGGTTAGAATAAAGAAGACTTACAAGGTAACGGAATCATTTATTTTACATTTTTCTCCGACATCGAGACGAATGGCTGGCTGATCATCAATAGACACCTTCATGTTGCGGGAGTTACCAGAACATTTAAGTCTATATAAATTATTTCATGTTTTATAGATATTTTATTCCAGATGTGCGATTATGGAGGGACGCCTCACTAATATATGTCAATAATTGTGTTAATAAATGTATGTTGTCTTATAAATTGTTCTCTAAATTCTCTACAGCCTAGTTCACCTTCTGAGTACGCATGTTAACCCCAAAAGTAAAATCATTTTCATAGTAATTAATAAAAGTTTAAAGCCCCCAAGCAAAGATCACCTCAATTTATGGTGGAGTTGCGCCGGGTAAAGCTTCAATCTATTATATGAGGCAAAGATCATATCAATTTATGGTGTAGGATGCCGGGTATATATCAATTTATGGTGGATTGTGCCGGGTACGAAAGAAATCCGGTGAGATAAGAGAACAATTTATAATTTATATTGATTTATATCTATTATATTATTTTGTATTTTAAAAATGGCTGAAGGGACCAGGTCAAAAATACGTAAGTCAATGACAGAGGGTGACCAAAGGGATGACGAAGAGACGAATGGGGAATTAATATTAGAGACAAACGAAACAACGAAAAAGACGACAGACAGAAACAGTAGAATAGACATGGAAACAGTAATGAAAATTATGACAGAGATAAAAGAAAGTAATGAATTAAATAATAAATGGCTTATGACAGAGATAAAAGAAAGTAATAAATTGTTTATGACAAAAATGACAGAAAATAATGAATTAAATATGACAAAGATGACAAACAAAATAGAGTCATTAACAGAAAAAATGAAATCAAATATGACATCAATTAGGACAGAGAACTTACAATCAATAAGGACAGATATACGAAATGGTTTCCGAGAATTGAGCATAAAAATTGAGGACGTGACCGGTCATAATAAACAATTACAGACTGACATGGACATTCAGGGACAAGAATTAACTACGGAAACTGTACAACAAGGGGACATGATAGAAAAAAAAATAGTAGATACGAAAACAGAACTGACAGACGAGAGCGTACAAATGAATGAGGATACAGAAAGCCAATACATGTCTCCACTGGTATGCGTACATAAGACAGACGATACTATCCGTATAGGTACAGACGATAGACAACATAGAACTCAGAAATTAATCATGGGGGGATCAGTATTAGTTGAATCATTAAGGGTACCGAAAAATAACGAAGAAGTTTATAAACCATTGATATACTGGGAAGGACCTTATTTAGTAACAATTAAACATAACTCAGATACAGGACAGAAAAGGGGACGTTTTCATATTTCTCTTTTGAAAAGATATAAGAGGGAAGGGTCGAAATTGACGCAGGAAATTGACCAGGGAAGAGCCCGGAACTAACTCAACGCCGCAGACGGAATTGACCAGGATTCTTGGGGTCCCACGAACCCCCGGCTAGTTGAGTGCAATTGGGTATTTTTCGGAATTCAGGAAAATATCCATACTGGGCATGTTTGTAAATAAAAATTGTAAATAAGTATTATATAGTTTTGCGTTTATATATTTTTCGTTTCGTTTTGTGTTAATATTTTGTTAGTTATTCATTTGGCGGGCTTCAGGTCTAAACTTGACAGGACAGGATTGTTCAAGATAGTGTAGATAACAGATTAATTTTAAAACAGTATTGTTATAATAGCGGCTGCAGGTTTCAACCTGACGACAATAATAGACAAAATAGAAATCAAATTAATTTTAAAAGAGTATTATGAGAGCGGCTTGCAGGTTTCAACATGAACAGACAGGACATTTCGAGATAGTATAAAAATCAAATTAAGTTAGGGACATTGTTAGGATGGCGGGTTTTCACCTTGGAAGATATCTCAACAGAGTATTTTGATTCTTTTGACTGTCGGCTGATTAAATTTTGATAGATAAATAAGGAAAACTTTATTAACATTGTTATTTTTGGATGCCTTGATGATTAAATATGGTGCGAAGTAAAGAAAGAATGGTATTGGTAATTATTATACAGAGAAGGATATTAGACGATAGATAATGATATGGAAGTTTATGGAGAATTTTGTGAGCCGAAATAGGGCCAATCTACGATGTCAGGAAAGACATTCTTCGTCGATATTTGTGGTAGTAATTGTGGATATAGATGCGTTGAGAGCATATTTCGTCGTTATTAGTATTTTAATGCTGTGGAAGCATTCTTCGTCGGTCGTCGTTAATAATTGATACCTAAGTGGGGTATTTGGAATGAGATATGATAGCAGGAAATGAATGTTGATAATTAAAGAGGAATTTTATTACCAAGGCACATGTATCGATGAATAATAAAGAATTTAAGGAGAATATGAAGAATAAATAATTTAGTAATAGTAAAGTAATAATTTAATTAAATAAGCCGACAGTACAAAGCTGATAAAATATGAGACAGACAGACAGGACGAAGTTGATAAAGTACGAAACAGACTAACATATTCAAGCCATTTTTAAATCCATCGTTATATATTGTAAAAAATTGTAATATAGTATAAGATTGTACAGTGTAATATAAGAAGTGTTCAGAAGTGAGTGAAGTTAGAGCAAAGTGAAGAGAAAAAATTACGTCGCTACCTTAACTAATGTATCTCCGCAATTTTTTTAATCAAAGGGAGGCAATTGTGATATATCGCAAATCACAGACCGATTGGTAATTATAGTTATGAGAGCGACCACAAGAAGCGCACTAGTAGAAAGATACATAAAGTGGAGGGGATGGAAATTCAAGGATTCCTCGCTGAAGTGCGGTATGAGGTAGTAGTCCTAGTTGAGCTATCAGAGGAGGTAGTGAGTCCTAGTTGAGCTATCAGAGGAGGTAGTTAGTCCTAGTTGAGCTGTCGGGGCAGACAGACATTGCTCGTTGAGCTGTTGAGGTGGACAGTCCACGTTCAGCTACTAGAGGAGGTAGTCATTCCGAGTTCAGCTGTTGAGCTGAACAGTTATTCAGAGTTGAGCTGTTGAGGGAGAGGACATTCCTGGCTGAGCTGTAGGAGGAAGGAGACTCCTGTTTGAGCGGACGTAGGAGACCGAAGACTCTCATTTTGCTGCTGGAGGGAAATCATCCCTGCTGCCTACTTCGAAGGGACTGGAAGTTCCTCAATCTTCGTGAATCCTGGAGGAAAAACCACAGGCTTGAGTGTGGTTAGAATAAAGAAGACTTACAAGGTAACGGAATCATTTATTTTACATTTTTCTCCGACATCGAGACGAATGGCTGGCTGATCATCAATAGACACCTTCATGTTGCGGGAGTTACCAGAACATTTAAGTCTATATAAATTATTTCATGTTTTATAGATATTTTATTCCAGATGTGCGATTATGGAGGGACGCCTCACTAATATATGTCAATAATTGTGTTAATAAATGTATGTTGTCTTATAAATTGTTCTCTAAATTCTCTACAGCCTAGTTCACCTTCTGAGTACGCATGTTAACCCCAAAAGTAAAATCATTTTCATAGTAATTAATAAAAGTTTAAAAGACCCAAAGAAAGATCACCTCAATTTATGGTGTAGGGCGCCGGGTATATCTCAATTTATGGTGGAGTTGTGCCGGGTATACCTCAATTTACAAATATTGTTCAAAAATATGTTATATTGACATATAAAAAAAAAACTTTTGTGATTTGTTTTTTCCTAGGTTCAGGAACGCATACATGTTATGGATACTTATAATGAATGAAACGAAATTCATTTAGAAATTAAATCTGGTCCGCATAATATGCATTTTTTGTTTGTTCTTTCTTGAGTCTGTTGCCAATAAATGAATAATTGGAGAAATATTTGAAAAAATTGAACTCAGGCTCTTGTCAAAAGAATTAGTAATTCCTCCGTCTGGAACGTTCTCTTAAGTTGACAAAGGCACGGAAACTGTATACCAGTTGTCAGGCATAGCAGCTTTTAATAATGTCAGCCCCTTTTTCAGCTATCGCTATAGTAGGAGCCATGGTGTTCCCTCGAGGTGCAAACGGCATGACTGAAGCATCCACCACTCTCAGATTCTTGAATCCCCTCACCATAAGTTGAGGAGTTACCACAGCTGTACTGTCTCCATCAGGACCCATTCTAGCTGTTCCCGCCGGATGATAGCTTGATCTACAGTAATTTCTTATAAATGAATAAAACAAACTTATTTTTGAAATATTGTCTATTCCACTAACCATTTAGTGGAATAGACAATATTTCAAAAATAAGTTTGTTTTATTCATTTATTACAAGTTTCCACAATATGTTCGCGTTCCTCAACTTAGAAATTTCTTATAATGCAGTGAATGTATTTTGTTAAATTATTCAATGTACAGAGAGGTTGTTCTCTCAAAGGGGAAAAGGTTGGAGATATGATGTAATGTAAAAATATTTTATTGAGGCAGAAAACAATACAGAATCGTCTTTGACCAAGGCAGGGTACCATGGAACTAAAGGACCACTGAACGTGCAGTACGCCAGATATCACACATCACTAAAAGGCGAATATATCAAAGCGGGTGCAGAAGTAGGCATTCAAAAAGGAGATTACAACGGGGAAAGGCAGGATCGCATCGATTATGTACAACTCTTAACGGACCTTCGAGAGAGAGCGCATCTCGAGCATACTTAATTCCAATTAGAATGCGGAACAATTTGTGACACATTACAAATGGTAAGAAAGGTTTAGTAAACGCGAAGAAGGAAGTTTTCTCCTCGGCTGGTGCAGTGGACACGCCAAAGCTACTCATGTTGTCTGGCATTGGACCGAGAGAAGAGCTAAACAGACATAGTATCAAAATCGTAGCCGATTTGCTTGCGCGTGAACTTCTCCAGAAACATTTTTATATTCAAATTAATGTTCTTTAGATTTAAGCTAGCCATTTTTTAAGAACTGAACCTTTAATGTTTGTCAGTAGATCATTTCATGTATTCATTGTTGACCTAGAATGACCCAGAGCATTTTCCCTATTTTGGAACCTTGATATTCGAAATTAACATATGTCCCTTTGTTTTTTCTTTTATTCAATTAACCGGTTTTATTAGTTTAGTGTTTATTAGTAGTATAACCTTCTAGTTTCTTTAATAATTCTGTACCTCGGAGATAAACTGCACTATGTCAGTCTTTTTTTTTACCAAAATCGTTTTTTGCACTTTTGAGCTCTATTTAGTGGTATACTGGTTTTGCTACTAACCCATTGCAATCTTCTAATTTCAAAACCAATTTCTTTACGAAAGTATAAAGATTTAGTTACACTCTTACCCTACATACAGGAAGAATTCCACACATTTTACAAAGATATACTAACTGATAGTAGGGTACCAGACTTCCCACTGGATGGTGAAAACTGATTTAGAATGCTATCAAGACTTCGTAGCATGTATCTAAGATGTTTTTAGAAAACAAGTATTCTCATCTCCTCTCCACGCGGTGACAGATGTTATATAGCCGGATTTACACTTTTAAAATTTATTGATTCATCCTAAAAGATTGATATTGTTTTGTTGAATTGTGTTATTATTTCACTTTAGATAGTAATAATATTGTTTTTTGTGAAAGTTAGTTTTTCTTATTATTTTCATCCCTTAACAATACATTAATAATAATCAGATAATTAGTTTCATCTAACGTAAAGCAGCGCCGGTATATTAGAGGTAAGAGTCACTATGTCATTGATATTTTCAAGCAATAAAAAGAAACAAATATTTATCTTTTAATGCGGCCTAAGTGTAATGGTTTAGAATAACTGTTGCTATTATGTTGTTTATTAATTATTTTTTAAATAATAGATATGTTTATCTATTATTTAAAAAAATTATATTTGTCGCACTTTGGTTACATTACAATAGTTTTAATCGCGGTCACTCCCAGCCAACCACATCTATAGATTTTCATTTATGTTTTTTACTTAATAAAAACAGTAAGGCCCTTTTCCCCCATCTCTCGACGAATGGTTGATATGAAGCCTGGATCGCAGACTGGAAAAAAAAAAAAAAAATAGCTTGAAAACTTCCTTTATTCCATAAAACACATATTACTTATATCGTTTCTTAAGTTTGTTTTTAATATATAAGCTACTGAAGAACAGGTTGGAAAAATTGAAGAAAGATCATTTTCGAAAAAATGAGAAATTCCTCCGCTGTAGCGTTTTCCGGAGTCGACAAATTCACGGAAACTGAATACCAGTTGTCAGACATAGCAACTTTTAACAATGTCAGCCGCTTTTTCCGCGATTGCTATAGTAGGAGCCATTGTGTTCCCTCGAGGAAGAAACGGCATGACTGAAGCATCCACCACTCTCAGGTTCTTGAATCCTCTCACCATAAGTTGAGGAGTTACCACAGCTGTACTGTCTCCATCAGGACCCATTCTAGCTGTTCCCACCGTATGATGACCTGTTGTAGAGTAATTTCTTATAATGCAGTGAATGTATTTTGTTAAATTATTCAATGTACAGAGTGGTTGTTCTTCTAAATACAATTTCGGAGAGTACTTCCTCATTGTTGGAGAGTTCATGAACTTGAAGAGGAGAAACTCAACACCTCTATACAAAGTTATGTAGTCTTGTTCCTCGCCAAAATAGTTAGGGTCTATTAAAGGTAGGTCTTCAGGATCGCTGCTTTTCAATTTGACACTACCAGAACTAGCGACCATCATTAAGGTAGGAATAATTGTTATCAGCTGCTTGTGCTGTGGTCTGTCATATACTGGGCTGAAGCTAATGAATTGTAGTTGGACATTTGGTGTACTCTCATTACCCAGAGAATTTATGAAGCCCATAGCTTCGTAGCCAACTGTCGTCAGAGGACCTTGTCCATATTTGGTGTATTCAACAATGCTTTGGTTATTCTTCCAAATATCCGAAGTAATAGTGACTCTTTTGTCTAAAAGAAAATTGAATGGAACATTACAATGATCTTGGAGGTGTTCACCCACAGGTAAATCGGCTACAACTTTGATATTATGTCTGTTTAGCTCTTCTCTCGGTCCAATACCAGACAACATGAGCAGTTTGGGTGTCTCGACTGTACTAGCCGAGGAGATAACTTCCTTCTTTGCTTTTACAAAATATTTCTTACCATTTCTTATGTACTCCACTCCAATAGCTCTGTTTCTGTTTTCGTTCAAGACAATCCTCACGGCGATTGATCTCTTGATCATAGACAAATTGTTCCGCATTCTAATTGGAATCAAGTATGCTCGGGACGCGCTCTCTCTTGAAGGTCCATTAAGAGCGTTTTGTGCGTAATCGATGCGATCCTGTCTTTCCCCGTTGTAGTCTCCTTTTTCAATGCCTACTTCTGCACCCGCCTTGATATATTCGTCTCTTAGTGGTGTATGATATCTAGCGTACTGCACGTTCAGTGGCCCTCTAGTTCCATGGTACCCTGCCTTGGTCAAAGACGGTTCTGTATTGTTTTCTGACTTAATAAAATATTTTAACATTTCATCATATCCCCAACCTTTATTTCCTATTTTTTCCCATCGATCGTAGTCTCTTCTGTTTCCTCTAACATACTGCAGCTGATTTAGAGCAGTTGAACCTCCGATTGCACGTCCACTTTTGTAGCTGCACTCTCCACCCAGACCTGAAAAAAAGAGACTTAAAATAATACGTATATGGCAGATTTCTTACTGAGCTCAGGATCGCGGGTGCGAAACCCTGGCGAGGCCTTAGGTTTTTTACATGGAAACTGATAATATCTTGAGTACTGGGTCCTTCGTATGGGACGTTAAGCGATATTCCCGAGCCTGAGCGATGTCAGATACTTGTTGAGGTGAATAAAATTATAGGGTATGCAAAATTTAGGAGTCCCATATTGTAGAGTCGGTCTCATGTCCACCAGAGCTACAAAAGAGCTCTCTGGTAGTAGACGATATGACCTCGAAGATAAAGCCTGGGCATGAGTCACAATAACTAACTAAATTTATTCCAGCGAATTTTATGTTGAAGAGGTAACTTCCGTAACCGCAGGAATGACATTAATGAAACATTGGCATCTGATGAGTCATTATGTATTATATAATTTATTTTCCTTTATTTTTTCGATGAGCGATTTTCGGACAAAGCTGAACATTTAGCTGATTATTGTTCAGAAGCTTTTTGTTTAGCCTGGTGGCACTCCAGCTGGTATATGTTAGAGAAAAAGCAGCACATAATCTAATATACATAGTAAGGATGCTACATGTTATATACACACGACACCGGAGTAATGAGTATACTACATGTTAGATACACCCAACACCGGAGTAATGAGGATACTACATCTTGGTGTATATACACCACACCGGAGTAATGAGGATACTACATGTTAGATATATTGAAAATTCGATTAACCTTTAAGGAGATCGCACTGGTTTTAATTTCGGGACCCCAATCCTCCCTTTCAAAATTTTGAGACGCCAAATACCACCTTTAAACTCTCGCTTTTTTTCAGGTCTGGGTGGCATAAGCAGGTACATGGTCGTGCAATGGGAGGCTTTACTGCTGTAAATCTGATGCAGTATGTCAGAGGAAACAGAAGATAATACGATCGATGGGAAAAATCTGGGGATGAAGGTTGTGGATATGATGTAATGTAAAAATATTTTATTAAGGCAGAAAACAATACAGAACCGTCTTTGACCAAGGCAGGGTACCATAGAACTAGAGAACCTCTGAATTTAGAATGCTACCAAGACTTCGTAGCATGTTCTAAGATGTATTTAAAAAACAAGTACTATCTCCTCTCTACGCGGTGGCAGTTGTTATATAGCCAAATTTACACTTTTAAAATGTATTGATTCATCCTAAAAGATCGATATTGTTTTGTTGAATTGTGTTATTATTTAACTTTAGTTAGTAATAATATTGTTTTGTGAAAATTAGTTTTTCTTATTATTTTCATCCCTTACCAATACATTAATAATAATCAGATACTTAGTTCCATCTAACGTAAAGCAGCGCCGGTATAATAGAGGTAAATGCCACCATCCATGTCACTGATTTTTGAATTCTTTTTATTTTGAGGCAATAAAAAGAAACAAATATTTATCTTTTAATGGGGCCTAAGTATTTCAATGACTGGTTTAGAATAACTGTAGTTATAGCATGAAAATTTAATGCCATTTTGGTGAAATTCACCGTTCAAAATTTGAAAGCGCTCTGCTGTAAAATTGGGTTTCTATCACATAGTGCAGTTTACCTGAGAAGTACAGAATTGTGAATATATATTTTAACTTTGAAGGAATATTGAGGGTCAGTCAAAGATGGGAAAAAAACACTATTCAGATGCCAACGTTTCGATATATTTTAAATCATCATCAAGGCCTACAAACATTGGGGGTGGGGAGGGGGGGGGGATCAAGATTAGAATCAAAAAAAAATAAAAAATAAATTTTTTTTGTTGATAAACATTACTGAACGTTAAAAATACACTATACTTAACAAGTTAAACATTGAAACTGACTTACTATGAATAATTACTAAACATTAAAATTAAATATGATTACTAAACATTAAAATTAAATATGATTTAAGGGGCGCACTAAACATAAACATTAATAATGGAAATAGACAAATAGGTGGAACATAATAAAGAGTAAACATTAAAATGATTTACTATGAATAAGCAGGGTTGGGGAGAAGACATGTACGTACACTGGATGGAGTCTTACATTGCAATGAAATGGTATAAAATAATACTAGGGTGCTAAAGGAAACAGGTACAGGGAGCTCGGAAAACCCCATCATAACTGTCACATTACAGCAGAAATGTTGAAAGTAATATAAATATGTATTATTAAGGTTGTTGGTGTGTGTATACTCTACCACATATATATAGATAATTATTAAATAATAAAAAAATTATATATAATACACACACAAAAAAAAAAATAATAAAATAAAAAAAAAAAATAGATAATATAGATAATGGAGACAGAACTATAGAACACTAAAATACTCCATAGAGAACACAATTATCATAAGAGACTGACATTGGAAATGGTGTATATAGCTAAAACACTTGATACAGTCAACTTCCGCACAGACACTAATAACCTAAGTAATTGTTATGCCAATTTACTTAGCAAGAGCTGACACCATAGTGTTTGTAGGCCTTGATGATGATATAAAATATATCGAAACGTTGGCATCTGAATAGTGTTTTTTTTCCATCTTTGACTGACCCTCAATGTTCCTACAATTAGAATCTACAGTCGCTAATCAACATCTATATATTTTAACCTTTTAACTTCTATTTTATTTATTGTTTTGTAACGGGTGGGCTGCACCTGGCCAGCTACTTCCTGAGAAGATAGACTGGAATGTGCCAGCTCTGTGGGGGACTTCCCAGGGAACGAACTTAGGAGCGGATCTAATCCTTCTTCGAAGATGGATTGGAATGCGCGAGCTCGTTGGAAACGTAGGTCCCCGAAGAGTGGGAGAGGAGCCATGGAGGGTTTTTGGGAGGACAGTTCTAGTCCTGGAGTCGAAAAGAGAAGACACATGATGCTAGGGGCGCAGTCTGTACTTGTGATGATCCTCTGCTCGGGTGAGTCTGCTGAAATACTGTAGTCATTCCGGCCAGTCTAGATTTAAGTTATTCCATGTTATAATGGTTGTTATCTGGGACGTTAATTAAATATTTGATGGCTCACTTCTGTCTACTTTGTATTACTTTGAAACCACCCATAGCAATCCCCAGGCGGGTTACAGATTATCTATTATTTGGAAAAAAAAAAAAATATTTGTCGCACTTTGGTTACATTACAATGGTTTTAATCGCGGTCACTCCCAATCAACTACATCTATAGATTTTAATTTTTGTTTTTTATTTAATAAAAACAGTAAGGTCCTCTTTCTCGACCTCTCAGTGAACGGTTAATATGAATCCTCCACCAAAGACTGAAAAAAAAAAAAAAAAAAAAAATAGCTTGAAAACTTCCTTTATTCCATAAAACATATATTTCTTATATCGTTTCTTAAGTTTGTTTTTAATATATAAGCTACTGAAGAACAGGTTGAAAAAATTGAAGAAAGATCATTTTAGGAAAAATGAGAAATTCCTCCGCTGTAGCGTTTTCCGGAGTCGACAAAAGGCACGGAAACTGTATACCAGTTAATGTCTGAATACATTTTTTGCGTTCTGTGTTGATATAGTGGAAATATTAATGAATGAAATAAAAATGATAGATAAAAAAACTTTTTTGAACACTTATATTGTCTAATTCCACAAACATATACTTAAATGTGTACCGGTGCACATTTAAGTATATGTTTGTGGAATTAAACAATATAAGTGTTCAAAAAAGTTTTTTTATCCATCATTTTTATTTCATGTATACCAGTTGTCAGGTATAGCAGCCCTTAATAATGTCAGCCCCTTTTTCAGCTATCGCTATAGTAGGAGCCATTGTGTTCCCTCGAGGTACAAACGGCATGACTGAAGCATCCACCACTCTCAGGTTCTTGAATCCTCTCACCATAAGTTGAGGAGTTACCACAGCTGTGCTGTCTCCATCAGGACCCATTCGAGCTGTTCCCACCGGATGATAGCTTGTTTTAGTGTAATTTCTTATAATGCAGTGAATGTATTTTGTTAAACTATTTACTTTACAGAGTGGTTGTTCTTCTAAATACAATTTCGGAGAGTACTTCCTCATTGTTGGAGAGTTCATGAACTTGAAGAGGAGAAATTCAATACCTTTGTAGTAGGTTATGTAGTCTTGTTCCTCGCCAAAATAGTTAGGGTCTATTAAAGGTTGGTCCTTAGGATCGCTGCTTTTTAATTTGACACTACCAGAACTAGCGACGAGCAGTAAGGTAGATATAGTTTCTATCAGCTGCTTGTGCTGGGGTCTGTCATATATTGGATCGAAGCTAATGAATTGTAGTTGGATATTAGGTGTACTTTCATTACCCAGAGAATTTATGAAACCCATAGCTTCATAGCCAACTGTCGTCAGAGGCCCTTGTCCAAACTTGGTGTATTCGACAATGCTTTGGTTATTCTTCCAAATATCCGAAGTAATAGTGACTCTTTTATCTAAAAGAAAATATATTTGATTAATAAGATGATCTTGTAGATTTTCTCCCACAGGTAAATCGGCAAGAACTTTGATATTATGTCTGTTTAGCTCTTCTCTCGGTCCAATGCCAGACAACATGAGCAGCTTAGGCGTGTCCACTGCACCAGCCGAGGAGATAACTTCCTTCTTCGCTTTTACAAAATATTTCTTACCATTTCTTATGTACTCCACTCCAACAGCTCTGTTTCTGTTTTCGTTCAAGACAATCCTCACGGCGAATGATCTTTTGATCACAGACAAATTGTTTCGCATTCTAATTGGAATTAAGTATGCTCGAGATGCGCTCTCTCTCGAAGGTCCGTTAAGTGTGTATTGTACATAATCGATGCGATCCTGCCTTTCCCCGTTGTAATCTCCTTTTTCAATGCCTACTTCTGCACCCGCCTTGATATATTCGTCTTTTAATGGTGTGTGATATCTAGCGTACTGCACGTTCAGTGGTCCTTTAGTTCCATGGTACCCTGCCTTGGTCAAAGACGGTTCTGTATTGTTTTCTGATTTAATAAAATATTTCAACATTACATCATACCCCCAACCTTCATTTCCCAGGTTTTCCCATCGATCGTAGTCTCTCCTGTTTCCTCTGACATACTGCAGCAGATTTACAGCCGTTGAGCCTCCTATTGCGCGTCCACGTGCGTAGGTGCATATTCCGCCCAGACCTGAAAAGAGAGATCAATCTAAATCTTTGTATACATACTAATATATAAAGAAGTTTGAATGTAAAAAATAATTCAGAGGATAGACCTTGATGAAGCCTTAATTGTTCAAGACTTCGGTGTCATAAGTGCTATGTGGCGTCTCAAAACTGCATAGACGTAGAGAGATTGTGGAGGCCCAGAAAATAAAATGAATGCTGACTTTTAGATAGTCAAATTTTCATGATATTTCACATATAGCGTCCCTTGAAGGTAAAAACTTTGCGAAGCAAATTCTATTTACGCAGGAGTTAATGTGGTTCGTTTTTATATGGCAACATTCCGTTGTTGTGGAGTCAGAAGCCAAATGCAGCGTAATTAATAGTAAAATATTGCATATAATAAAAGACAACAAAATGTTATGGATGAAGGATTAAGTATGAAAACACATATATTGAAAGTTATTAAAAATAAAATATCTTTGGGATTACCGAAAACAACTGGTGAGCAGGATTTCAGTAAACAAATATTTCTGATGAAATGAACTTATATCCATCAAATTGGACTTATCAGAAGCTGAAATAAAGAACGAGGAAAATATATTTCTTGAAGATTTATTCAACGTAGAACGCAATCACTGAACGAAACCAAACAATCTTTATAGAGTAATCGACTCGGTGAACAAAGATCGAATGTTTACAAGAAGTTAAGAAAAAATAGAGGATCACGTTGAGAAAATTTAATTGTAGTAGAAACTACAAAAATTGATAAATAAGAAAAATAACGATCAGGAATGGCTTTGTTTTAAAAACGAACGTTGAATATGTCTATTTTGACATGAGTCACGAAAATAATTCAATCTTTGTGTTAATCACATTTATCGCCGATCGACAAAAAAACACTTTGAAAAATGAAAATATGATAAGAAAAGAAGGAAGATCAAGGTATTTTTGAAATAAGAAAATATGATTGAAACAAGTAGAATTGAATTGTTCCACTCTGTTGACTCTAGGTGGTGAAAAGAACTTCCCCAGTTCCGGGTGGTGATATATTTAGTCAGCCTTTATCGATAGAACAGTCGTTTTTGTGGTTGATAAAGTTGTGGTTCTGAGTCAATATATGAAAGCTTAGTTTGTCTTGCCAGTGAATTAGGGCAATAAATTGTCAGTGTCAGCGGATAGACATCAAATATATTACCAATAAGTGAGTCAAGAATTAGAATTTTTGTAAATAGATTAAAGGAATAGTTATTTTTTCGAATAAGTTAATAGAAAAAGTTGGGCGAATTCGTAATTAGAGAAATTCATTTCTATGTTTATTAAATTTTTTATCATTTAATTTTTTTAAATGTAAATAAAGGTGTTGATTATGTGTACCACTAACCACCATGTTGACCATTTTCGTAACTCGTCGATTCCTAGGACTCACTGAAAATTGATAGAAATGGACAATATTTTTTTTCTGGTAGGTAAAATAAACTTAAGCTCGCCGTCCTTCGGTTAGGACGTTGAGCGATGTTTCCGAGTCGTTAAAGACCTCTACCCTAGCTGAATAAACCTACATGGGCAAAATTTAGTACTCCCACAGTAGAGTCGGGCTTTTGTCCACCAGAGCGACGAAAGAGCACTCTGGTAGTAGGCGATATGACCTCGTAGTTAATGCCTGGGCATGAGTCAAAATAACCTTTATAGGTTAGGTTAGGTTTTATGACTCATGCCCGGGCTTTAACTACGAGGTCATATCGCCTACTACCAGAGCGCTCTATCGTCACTCTGGTGGACATGAGCCCGACTCTACTGTGGGAGTCCTAAATTTTGCCTATCCTAAATTTTTATTCACCTAGGGCAGGGGTCTTTAACGAGTACCTGACATCGTACAGGCTCGGGACCATCGCTTAACGTCCCATCCGAAGGACGGCGTGCTTAAGTTTATTTTACCTCCCAGATAAAATAAACTAAGGGCCTCGGTCGGGTTACGAACCCACAACCTTGAGCTCAGAAGTCAAGCACACATACCACTGAGCTACCGGCGCCCCCTAATAACCTTTATATTTAATCATTTAGCAGGTGTTGAATTTTACATTTTAATTATTGGCTGGATTTAGTCCGTAACTGTGGGAGACCTTTTTTTTTTTTTTCCTCACACTTATAAAAAAATATGAAATTTTTTAGAAGGGCGGCTAGTTATTTTTTATTTATGTAAGTAAAATCGGGTTAGGCCAGCAAAGCTCTGGAAAATGGCAGTGGACACACACATTTGATTTTTTCTTTCATAAAAATATGTCGCAATGAAATGTACTGCAGCTAGAAAGATGGAGGAGAAGGAATGGGTTCAGGTCGATGAGAGTATGGAAGCCTAGTCAATGGGATTCCAAAGGTTTAGTAACATGGAAGGAGAGAGCTCTAGCTATAATATGAGTGAACGTAGAGAGGACTAGCTATAATATGAGTCTAGTATAGAGAGTTCTAGCTATAATTTGAGAGGAAGTAGAGAGGTTTAGCTATAATATGAGTCTGGAAGTACAGAGCCCTAGCTATAAAATGAGTCGAAGGGGAGAGCTCTAGCTATAACATGAGTCTGGAAGTAGAGAGCTCTAGCTATATAATGAGTGGAAGTAGAGAGCTCTAGCTATGAGTCTGGATGTAGAGAGTCGTATAGATCAGGAGAGTCGAGTGATTGAGGAGCAAGTCCCTGCTTTAAAAGAAATCGTAGCTAAACAAAGGGAGACCTGAAGAGGCAAGACGAAGTTAACGCGGAAAAACTAATGCAGGAAACGAATGACTGGTTCAGGAGGCTAGAAAGGAGAGAAATATGAACAATTGAAATCAACGAATGGATAGTCTTCAGGGGAGAATGGTAGATAGGATGGGGCCTTGGAAAAGCAAATGGAGAGGCTAGATAATAATTTAAAGAGGAATGTTAGTGGAGTAGGAGACGGTGTTGCTCCAGGTAAAGCGTAGTTTCCGCAAAGCTTGTCGGACAAATTCGAAAGAAATTGCTTCTAACAAGCAACTCCACATGAGTTTTTGCTCAGACGTCAGGATTCGTGCGTAGAATTATAAACGTGTTGGCATTTTCATCACATAACTCTAACCTCTCATAACGCCGTCTGTATCTACGTATATACTCAAAATTGAAAGTAAGCTGATTTCATACTCTACAAAATTTTGAGAAACCACAAACTCAATTGCTATAAATTTGATGCAGTATGTCAGATCTTGTCAGAGGAAAATCGAGCGAATACGATGGATAAGAAAAACTTGGAAATGAAGGTTGGGGATATGATGTAATGTTAAAATATTTTACTAAGGCAGAAAAATATTCAGAACCGTCTTTGACCAAGGCAGGGTACCATGGAACTAGAGGACCACTGAACGTGCAGTATGCTAGATATCATACACCACTAAGAGAGAAATATATCAAAGCGTGTGCAGAAATAGGTATTAAAAAAGGAGATTACAACGGGGAAAGGCAGGATAGCATCGATTACATTCTTCTCGAGCATACTTAGCTGCAATTGGAATGCGAAAGAATTTGTCTGTGATCATAAGATCATACACCGTCAGGATTGTCTTGAACGAAAACAGAAACAGAGCTGTTGGAGTGGAGTACATAGGAAATGGTAAGAAATACATGGTAAAAGCGAAGAAGGGTGTTATATCCTCCGCTGGAGCTATAGACACGTCTTAGCTGCTCATGTTGTCCGGCATTGGAACGAGAGAAGAGCTAAACATCAAAGTTGTTGCTGCAAGATTATTGTAGTATTACAATTAATTTTCTTTTAGACAAAAGAGTCACTATTACTTCGGATATTTGGAAGAATAACCAAAGCATTGTTGAATACATCAAGTATGGACAAGGGCCTCTGACGACAGTTGGCTACGAGGCTATGGGCTTCATAAATTCTCTGGGTAATGAGAGTACTCCTAATGTTGAACTTCAATTCATTAGCTTCAGCCCAGTATATGATAGACCACAGCACAAGCAGCTGGTAACAACTATATCTTCGTCGTTCATCCTGGTATTCAAGTTTATTTTTTTTAGCTTCAAGATTTCATGTATTTATTGTTGATCTAGGATGGCTAGGGACAACTCCTATTTTCTTCTCTTGATATTCGTAATTACTATCCATAGCAATGGCCCTAGAATGTTCGAGAGGATAATGGAATTGGTTCTTTGCGAGCTCTAGTGAAAGACCTGCTTTGTATGCTCCAATGTTGTCTTGTTGATAGGGCGCACCTACGACTAACACTTGGATATTTCGGATTTTCAGAAGATTGGAACTAAATCCCATAAGCTTGCCTGGAACTAAATCCCATGAAATATTCCTCATTCCAAAGTTTCTGGCGTATATCAATATTAGGGAAACCGATCCTGGGAAGACTTCTGCTATCAAGGAATGTCCTAGCCCAAGAACTTTGGAGCTTCCTAAGATTGTGTGACTATTACAGCGGTTTGGTAAAGACACTGCATCGTATGGAGAACCTTTGCACAGTTTTACTGGAGTAAAGACACCTTGCGTTTGTGAACACTTCGGTAGAATAAGTGATATATTGCTCTAGCAGCTAAAGACGACCCTCTGCACCAACCCAATTTTATCGATTCGTACAGTAGTTAAAGACCAGGCATGAGTCATAAAAACTAACCAGCTGTAATGTTTTTCTTCTGACCAGTTTTTATTTTTAAAAATAAAAATGAATCTATAATCTATTTATGTATGGTAATTTGTTTTTCCGAAGTTGAGGAGCGTCTATGTAGTGTGGAAATTTGTAATAAATGAAATAACACAAACTTCATTTGGAATATTCGTATATTACGCAAAATACATATTTATTTTTGTTCATTCTTGCATCTGTTTTGAACATTTTCAAACTATTGAAGGATACGTTGAAAGAATTGAAGAAAGAAAAAAAAGGAATTCCTCTGTCTGGAGAGTTCTCTCGAGATGGCAAAAATCACGAAAATTGAATACCAATTGTCAGGCATAACAACTTTTAATAATGTCAGCCCCTTTTTCCGCGATGGCTATAGTAGGAGCCATTGTGTTCCCTCGAGGAAGAAATGGCATGATTGAAGCATCCACCACTCTCAGGTTCTTGAATCCTCTCACCATAAGTTGAGGAGTTACCACAGCTGTGCTGTCTCCATCAGGACCCATTCTTGCAGTCCCCACCGGATGACAGGCTGATCCAGAATAATTTTTCATAATGCAGTGAAAATATTTTGTTAAAGAACGTAACCTGCATAAGGGTTGTTTTTCTAAATACAATTTTGGAGAGTATTTCCTCATAGTTGGAGAGTTCATGAACTTGAAGAGAAGAAACTCAAGACCTCTGTAGTAAGTTATGTAGTCTTGTTCCTCACCAAAATAGTTAGGGTCTATTAAAGGTATGTCCTCAGGATCGCTGCTTTTTAATTTGACACTGCCAGAACTAACGACCAGCATTAAGGTAGGAAAAATTGTTATCAGTTGCTTGTGCTGTGGCCTGTCGTATACTGGTTCGAAGCTAACGAATTGTAGTTGGAAATTAGGAGTACTTTCATTACCCAATGTATTTATGAACCCCATAGCATCGTAGCCAATGGTCGTCAGAGGCCCTTGTCCAAACTTGGTGTATTCGACAATGCTTTGGTTATTCTTCCAAATATTCGAAGTAATAGTGACTCTTTTGTCTAAAAGAAAATTGAATGGAACACCATAATGATCTTGGAGATGTTCACCCACAGGTAAATCGGCAACAACTTTGATATTATGTCTGTTTAGCTCTTCTCTCGGTCCAATGCCAGACAACATGAGCAGCTTAGGCGTGTTCAATGCACCAGCCGAGGAGATAACTTCCTTCTTCGCTTTTACAAAATATTTCTGACCATTTCTTATGTACTCCACTCCTACCGCTTCTTTTCTGTTTTCGTTCAAGATAATCCTGACGGCGATTGATCTTTTAATCACAGTCAAATTGTTCCGCATTTTAATTGGAATTAAGTATGCTCGAGATGCGCTCTCTCTTGAAGGTCCATTAAGAGCGTATTGTGCGTAACCAATGCGATCCTGTCTTTCTCCGTTGTAATCTCCTTTTTCAATGCCCACCTCGGCACCCGCCTTGATATATTCGTCTCTTAGTGATGTATGATATCTAGCGTACTGCACGTTCAGTGGTCCTCTAGTTCCATGGTATCCTGATTTGGTCAAAGACGGTTCTGTATTGTTTTCTGCCTTAATAAAATATTTTAACATTTCATCATAACCCCAACCCTTATTTCCCAGTTTTTCCCATCGATCGTAGTCTCTTCTGTTCCCTCTAACATACAGCAGCTGATTTATAGCAGTTGAACCTCCCACTGCACGTCCACGTGTGTAGCTGCACTTTCCACCCAGACCTGAAAAAATGAGTTAATTAAAATCATCGCAGAGTCAAGGGCAACTCGCTGAATCTCCAGCAGCCAGAGTAGTTCCTACAGGTCAGACTCACTAGTTTTTGGCCGTGAACTTGGTCTAGACCAGAAGCGGAGTAGTTGAAGAGGGCGCGGGAAGCTCAATGGTTAGCATGCTTGCTTACTGAGCTCCAGATTGTGGGATTGAAATCCGGCCGGAGCCCTTAGGTTGTTCTATCTGGGAGTGAAAAAACCTTCAGCACGCCTTCCTTCGGATGGGACATTAAGCGATGTTCCCGAGTCTGTACGATGTCAGCTACCCGTTGGAGACCCCTCCCTAGGGGAATAAAAATTTTGAATAGGAAACATTTGACACCAGAGTGTCGAAAGAGCGCTCTAGTAGAAGGCTATACGACCTCGCAGTTAATATAATATGACCAGGCATGGGTCATAATAACTAGCCAACTGTAATGTTTTTCTTTTGAATTGAATTGTTTTTTTAAATTAAAATAAATCTACGAAAAAAAAATCTAAAACATGTTTAATTGATAGATACGAATGTGATGTATGGTATTTTGTTTTTCCCAAGATGAGGAGCGTCTGTATAGTGTGGAAACTTGTAATAAATGAAATAACACAAACTTCATATGGAATATTCGTATATTATGCAAAATACATGTTTATTTTTGTTCATTTTTGAGCCTGTATCCAACAAAAACTATTGAAGGGCTGGTTGAAAGAATTTAAGGAAGGTAAAGGGAGTAATTCCTCCGCTGTAGCGTTTTCCGGAGTCGCCAAAGGCACGGAAACTGTATACCAGTTGTCAGGCATAGCAGCTTTTAATAATGTCAGCTCCTTTTTCAGCTATCGCTATAGTAGGAGCCATTGTGTTCCCTCGAGGTACAAACGGCATGACTGAAGCATCCACCACTCTCAGATTCTTGAATCCTCTCACCATAAGTTGAGGAGTTACCACAGCTGTGCTGTCTCCATCAGGGCCCATTCTGGCTGTTCCCACCGGATGATAGCTTGATCTAGAGTAATTTCTTATAATGCAGTGAATGTATTTTTCTAAAGAACTTAACCTGCATAGGGGTTGTCTTTCTAAATACAATTTTGGAGAGTACTTCCTCATCGTTGGAGAGTTCATGAACTTGAAGAGAAGAAATTCAATACCTTTGTAGTAAGTTATGTAGTCTTGTTCCTCGCCAAAATAATTTGGATCTATTAAAGGTATGTCCTCAGGATCGCTGCTTTTCAACTTGACACTACCAGAACTAACGACAAGCATTAAGCTAGGAAAAATTGTTATCAGTTGCTTGTGCTGTGGCCTGTCGTATACTGGGCTGAAGCTAATGAATTGAAGTTGGACATTAGGTGGACTTTCAGTACCCAGAGAATTTATGAAGCCCATAGCTTCGTAGCCAGCGGTCGTCAGAGGCCCTTGTCCATACTTGGTGTATTCAACAATGCTTTGGTTATTCTTCCAAATATCCGAAATAATAGTGACTCTTTTATCTAAAAGAAAATTAATTGTGATACTACAATGATCTTGTAGATTTTTTCCCACAGGTAAATCGGCTACAACTTTGATATCATGTCTGTTTAGCTCTTCTCTCGGTCCAATGCCAGACAACATGAGCAGTTTAGGCGTGTCCACCGCACCAGCCGAGGAGATAACTTCCTTCTTCGCTTTTACCAAATATGACTGACCATTTCTTATGTACTCCACTCCTACAGCTCTGTTTCTGTTTTCGTTCAAAACAATCCTGACGGCGATTGATCCTTTGATCACAGACAAATTGTTCCGCATTCTAATTGGAGTCAAGTATGCTCGAGATGCGCTCTCTCTCGAAGGTCCGTTGAACACGTATTGTACATAATCGATGCGATCCTGTCTTTCTCCGTTATAATCTCCTTTTTCAATGCCTACTTCTGCACCCGCCTTGATATATTCGTCTCTTAGTGGCGTATGATATCTAGCGTACTGCACGTTCAGTGGTCCTCTAGTTCCATGGTACCCTGCCTTGGTCAAAGACGGTTCTGTATTGTTTTCTGCCTTAATAAAATATTTTAACATTTCATCATATCCCCAACCCTTATTTCCCAGTTTTTCCCATCGATCGTAGTCTCTTCTGTTTCCTCTAACATACATCATCAGATTTACAGCCGTTGAGCCTCCGATTGCACGACCACGTGTATACCTGCATATTCCACCCAGACCTGAAAAAAAAATGTATAGATACACATATAGGTGTATATAGATTTTAAATGTATAAAGACAGTTTGTTTGCGTGTAGGAGGTAATATCCTTAACCGCTTGATCGACTTCAATGAAACTAGATTGTTCAGCTATCTGAGAATCCGAGAGTGCTACGTGGAGTTTCAAACCACCATTGTCCTACGTTTATCCATTTACTGTATTTACTCCATGTTTTTCAATTTTCGTCCATTCAAATAGCCTGTCGCGTTCTGGTTTCGATGTAGTTTTCTTGATTTTTATAATTTAGTTTGAAGGTAGTTTTAAAGTTATTTTTATGTTGCTACTCACCTAAAATAACAATGTAGAAAAAATATCAACAGTTCCTGATGGATTATTTGTTAAGTTACAGGTAGACTCAGAAGTAGAAAGTGTGTGACAATTATATTGATTGACCAACAAACACTGCCTTCGGGTGTAGTGAGGCGGGGAAGTATGTCGTTGGACTTGCAAACAGCCTCGGTTTGTTCCGTTTTTTTTTCCTGTTATGTGCGGTGTTAGTAATCAACATGTTATCTCCAACATGAGAGGTGGGTGAGTCAAAAATAACTAATTTATTAATAATATTCAGAAACATATTAAATTGACATTTGTGTGTGTACTGCAGTTTTCTTAGGTTCAGGAACTGCCTATGTTGTGGCAACTTGTTATAAATGAATTGTAACAAACTTCATTCAGAAATTTTTTTTATTTCAAAAAAAACATGTTCATCTTGAGTCTGTTTCCAAGGGAAAAACTATAGTACTGGTTGGAAGAATCTGAGAAATGTCACTATCGGAAAATGTGTCTGCAACGTTCTCTGTATTCGACTGCACGGAAATTGTATATTAATTGTCAGGTAAAGCAGCCCTTAATAATGTCAGCCCCTTTTTCCGCGATTGCTATAGTAGGAGCCATGGTGTTCCCTCGAGGTACAAACGGCATGATTGAAGCATCCACCACTCTCAGGTTCTCGAAGCCTCTCATCATAAGTTGAGGAGTTACCACAGCTGTGCTGTCTCCATCGGGACCCATTCTTGCAGTCCCCACCGGATGATAGCTTGATCTAGAGTAATTCCTTATAATCCAGTGAATGTATTTTGTTAAATTGTTTACTTTACAAAGGGGTTGTTCTTCTAAATACAATTTCGGAGAATACTTCCTCATTGTTGGAGAGTTCATGAACTTGAAGAGAAGAAACTCAAGACCTCTGTAGTAGGTTATGTAGTCTTGTTCCTCACCAAAATAGTTAGGATCTATTAAAGGTGTGTCCTCAGGATCGCTGCTTTTCAATTTGACACTACCAGAACTAACGACCAGCATTAAGCTAGGTATACTTGTTATCACCTGCTTATGTTGTGGCCTATCTGATACCTGGTCGAAGCTAATGAATTGAAGCTTGACATTAGGTGTACTCTCATTACCCAGAGAATTTATGAAGCCAATAGCTTCGTAGCCAACTGTTGTCAGAGGCCCTTGTCCATACTTGATGTATTCAGCAATGCTTTGGTTATTCTTCCATATATTCGAAGTAATAGTGACTTTTCTGTCTAAAAGAAACTTTACTGTAATAGCACAATGATCTTGGAGATGTTCACCCACAGGTAAATCGGCTTCAACTTTGATATTATGTCTGTTTAGCTCTTCTGTCCAATGCCAGACAACATGAGCAGCTTAGGCGTGTCCACTGCACCAGCCGAGGAGATAACTTCCTTCTTCGCTTTTACAAAATAATTTTTACCATTCCTTGTGTACTCCACTCCTACAGCTGTTTTTCTATTTTCGTTCAAAACAATTCTGATGGCGCGTGATCGTTTTATTATAGAAAAAATTTTTCGCATTCTAATTGGAATCAAGTATGCTCGAGATGTGCTCTCTCTTGAAGGTCCATTAAGAGCGTATTGAACGTAACCGATGCGATCCTGTCTTTCACCGTTATAATCTCCTTTTTCAATGCCTACTTCTGCACCCGCCTTGATATATTCTTCTCTGAGTGATGTATGATATCTAGCGTACTGCACGTTCAGTGGTCCTCTAGTTCCATGGTATCCTGCCTTGGTCAAAGACGGTTCTGTATTGTTTTCTGCCTTAATAAAATATTTTAATATTACGTCATATCCCCAACCTTCATTTCCTCGTTTTTCCCATCGATCGTAATCTCTTCTGTTTCCTCTGACATATTGTAAACTATTTACAGCAGTTGTGCCTCCCATTGCACGACCACGTGGATATTCGCATATTCCACCCAGACCTGAAAAAAATGGATTAGTCTTAATCTGTATATTTAGACTATTATATATAAAGACGAAGTTTGTTTGTTTGAGGCTATCTCCATATAAATTTATTGTAATGAAACCTTCACCGTTCCGAGGGTGCTATGTGGTGTCTCAAAGTGTCGAAATGGAGGGTGGTTGTGGATAGAAAAAAGCTGGAATAAAAAATGGCTGCCAATGAAAAGAGGGGAAAATAGAGAAAAATTGTGTTACTCCTGGGTAAAAAAAAATGTTTTCTACAACAGATTTCAGTATTAAGTTATATCAAAAACAGAAGTCGGCCAACTGAAGGCCGCTGGGGCTTGACAGTAGATTTGAAAAACACTTTTGGTGTCTTAAAACTGACTTATTCGTAATATAATAATATGTCTACTAAACTAAACTAGGGATTTCGTAGTTTGAAAAACACAAGTCTGTAAACCGGAGCTTGCTGGAGCTTGTGGACTGACGTGATGATAGGATTGTACCGTACGGGTTTGTGTCCAGGAGAAGCGCCGTGCTTAACTCCCAACAGGCTTTTTCCACAAACTCCTAAGAAATTTCTTTTTACAATCAACTTCGTATGCGTTTTTGCTCGGAAGTCGCTGTTTGTGTATACAATTGAAGAAAACAGTGATGCCATCATAACAAAATTCCACCCTCTCATAGACCCCGACTTATATCTTGTGATGCTTCAGCCATAAAAAAATGAATGGAAATTATTGTAATGAATAGTTCTCCTTAAAAATTGTTCAATAGATTTTTGTTCATCTAGGACGACCAGTTTGTGCAATGAAATGTCCATCGCACTAGCTAATATACGTTAGACCGGCGTAATAAGAAAGTGACAAATCATGAAAAATCGATCAACCGTTAATGACTAATTATATTAGAGATGTTTTCTCCAGAGATCTTGTGGAAGTTCATGGTATAAAAAACTTAGAACGAGTCAAAAAAATTCCACTTTATTTATATGAAAAACACAATATATTTCGCTCGTTAGAGCATTCTCAAGTGCACGGGATACAGACTTATGATTTATACAGTCATAAGTCTGTATCCTGTACACTTGAGAATGCTCTAACGAGCGAAATATATTGTGTTTTTCATATAAATAAAGTGGAATTTTTTTGACTCGTTCTAAGTTTTTTATTCAGTAGTATTGACTAATTATATGTTTCAGGCTCTTCGAAAGCCAGCCCCTTATTCAAAATTTTGAGACCCTGAAATTACCATTGTATAAGGATATTACTTGTGAAATATAAGTCCGCTAACCAATATGGAGTTACCACACACTTTGGAAACTATGATAATCCATTGAGCCCTTTCGGAACCTCAAGTTGTTGCACTGTGAAGGTTTCATTTAAATTGATCTTCTAGTTACGGCGATTAACTACAAAACACAAATAAACTTCGTCTTTATTAAGATGTATCTCTTTTTTTCAGGTCTAGGTAGAATATACAAGTACCCACGTAGACTGCTGTAGATCTGTTGCAATTTGTCAGGGAAAGAAGAAGAGACTACAACTCGTCACCTTAATACTACAACTAGATAACTCGAAAATCGGCATATACGGCATAATTGTTCCATTAGTTGTGTTTTGCAAGTATCTTTGTTGTGTTAGAAGTAGACAATTCCAAGAAAAAATATTAAGAACTTATGTAAAAATGTCAGTACTTAACTTACTTCTGGCACAACAAAGATACCTGCAAAATACAACTAATGGAACAATTATCCCGTACATGCCGATTTTCGAGTTATCTAGTTGTAGTATTAAGGTGAAGAATTGATGGAAAACAATCGGAAAAAGATGATGTGAAAAATATATGTAAAATGTATAAAATAAATAAACTGTCTAATTTGTTCTGTTTTTAGAAGTAGTTTTTTTAAATGTTGTTATCTAAGATAATGTTTTGGATCAAGTTGTAGATGTTTCAGATAGTTCAATGTGGATTATTTATTTATTAAGTCACACTCAGATGTCCCTAGAAGTCCGACTGTCTATTCGTATGTATTGTCGAAGAGCTAAAATGGATGTACATTCCTAAACTCATGAATGAAGAATTCGTAAGGGCTAAACCCAATGAAAAGAAAAACGAATGCTTGAACCTCGTATAGAATGTCAACAGAATTCTCAACTCATTGGATTCGTAGAACCGGACGAGACATTTACCGTTTTAGGAATGTTCCGGTCGCCCCTATTCTACTAATGTTGACGAAAAGGTACCGGTGTGGTTGGCCAGGTGTGAGGTAGAAAGCAAGGATGAGGTTTCGGGAGCTATTGAATTTCTGGACGCCAGACAGAGAAAGAGTGACGGGTTGCTTGTTTGAGGAGGCTGAAGATATTTTTAGGAAGATAGGACGGCGAAGCCTAGATGTAGTAAACAACATGACGGGAAGGGCGGGTGAATTGAAATAATAAATGTATAAATAATGTTCAAAAAAATGTTATATAGACCCATACTCGTACATTGTAGTGTTTTTTCCTAGTTTGAGGAACGTCTACATATTGTGGTGATGAAATGAAACAGTCTTCATTTGAATATTTTGTTTTATTTCACAAAATACATATTTATTTTTGTTTCTTCTTTAATCTGTACCTATTAATAAACTACTAAAAAACGGTTGAAAAACCATTTTCGGAAATATGAGTAATTCCTACCTCTGCAACGTACTGGAGTCGACGGCAAATTGTATGTCAGTTGTCAGACATAGCAGCTCTTAATAATGTCAGCCCCTTTTTCAGCTATCGCTATAGTAGGGGCCATTATGTTCCCTCGAGGAAGAAACGGCATGACTGAAGCATCCACCACTCTCAGATTCTTGAATCCTCTCACCATAAGTTGAGGAGTTACCACAGCTGTACTGTCTCCATCAGGGCCCATTCTTGCTGTTCCCACCGGATGATAGCTTGTTTTAGAATAATTTCTTATAATGCAGGGAATGTATTTTGTTAAACTATTTACTTTACAGAGTGGTTGTTCTTCTAAATACAATTTCGGAGAGTACTTCCTCATTGTAGGAGAGTTCATGAACTTGAAGAGGAGAAACTCAACACCTCTGTAGTACGTTATGTAGTCTTGTTCCGCACCAAACAAGTTGGGATCAATTAAAGGTTGGTCCTCAGGATCGGTGCTTTTCAACTTGACACTACCAGAACTAACGACCAGCATTAAACTAGGTACACTTGTTATCAGCTGCTTATGTTGTGGCCCATCTGTTCCCCGGTCGATGCTAATAAATTGAAGCTTGATATTAGGAGTACTTTCATTACCCAGAGAATTTATGAAGCCCATAGCCTCGTAGCCAACTGTCGTCAGAGGCCCTTGTCCATACTTGGTGTATTCAACAATGCTTTGGTTATTCTTCCAAATATCCGAAGTAATAGTGACTCTTTTGTCTACAAGAAAATTAATTACAGTACTTACATGATCTTGGAGATTTTTCCCCACAGGTAAATCAGCAAGAACTTTGATATTATGTCTGTTTAGCTCTTCCCTGGGTCCAATGCCAGACAACATGAGCAGCTTAGGCGTGTCCACTGCACCACCCGAGGAGATAACTTCCTTCTTCGCTTTTACCAAATAGGTCTGACCATTTCTTATGTACTCCACTCCAACAGCTCTGTTTCTATTTTCGTTCAAAACAATCCTGACGGCGAATGATACTTTGATCACAGACAAATTGTTTCGCATTTTAATTGGAATTAAGTATGCTCGAGATGCGCTCTCTCTCGAAGGTCCGTTAAGTGTGTATTGTACATAATCGATGCGATCCTGTCTTTCCCCGTTGTAGTCTCCTTTTTCAATGCCTACTTCTGCACCCGCCTTGATATATTCGTCTCTTAGTAGTGTATGATATCTAGCGTACTGCACGTTCAGTGGTCCTCTAGTCCCATGGTACCCTGCCTTCGTCAAAGACGGTTCTGTATTGTTTTCTGATTTAATAAAATATTTCAACATTACATCATATCCCCAATCTTCATTTCCCAGGTTTTCCCATCGATCGTAGTCTTTTCTGTTTCCTCTGACATACAGCAAAGTATTTACAGCAGTTGAGCCTCCGATTGCACGACCACGTGGATACTCGCATATTCCACCCAGACCTGAAAAAAATGGACTGATCTCAATCTGTATATTTATACTATATATAGTATATATATATACTACTATATAGTATATATATAATGACGAAGTTTGTTTGTATGTAGGAGGTCATCTCCATATGGATTTATTCTAATGAAACCTTCACTGTTCCGAGAGTGCTATGAGGTGTCTCAAAATTCCTCATAAAATTAGTGCTGGCTCTTAAACGGTTGATTGGATTTTCATGATATTTGATATGTAGCATCCTTATAAGTCAGGCTAAAAAACAGGTTGGATATACCTGGCGTCTTAAAACATAAACAGGTGGGGTTTGTGGGGAACTCGAAAGATATAATCGTTTCGGACACTTTTAACGGATGATTTGATTTTCATTATATCTCAGATGTAGCATTATTACTATTCCGGTGTAGCATATATCTACTAGCGGGTGTGTCAGTTATTCCGTAGCGCGTAATCCGCTGAGGGAGAGAGGTGTAGGATCCGTGATGTACGTCGTAGGCCGCTCTTATGGATTCTCCTTCCGACGGTGAGCGGTGTTTGTACTGCTGAGCTATTGGCTATCCACAAAGCTCTGAGGATAGTGATGACGACGCAACCGAAGATCATAACCCGCACGCACTCCCTTAGCTCTCTTCTATCGCTGCAAGATGCTTTCTCCTCCAATCCACTTGTCAACAAGATCCTCCTGGCTCTCCGAGATCTTAGATGGTAGGAGAAGGAAAGTCATATTAATAGAAATAAAAGACGTTGTCTTCCCACTGTTTTATTTTATACCAGAACCGGTTTTCGACGCAACAGCGTCATCATCAGTGGTTCATCCCACCCACACAGCACAGCGGTTGGAAGATAACTGGCTCCAACCGCTGTGCTGTGTGGGTGGGATGAACCACTGATGATGACGCTGTTGCGTCGAAAACCGGTTCTGGTATAAAATAAAACAGTGGGAAGACAACGTCTTTTATTTCTATTAGAAATCTCGTCCCACAACATCTTACTATCACATATGAAAGTCATATTCTTATGGATCCCAGGACACTGCGGCATCAAAGGAAATACAGAAGCCGACAAACTGGCAATGGCTGTCACTACAGAAGGACAACCATGAAATGGGATATTAGCCTCAGACCTTCATGCTTCTTTCAAACAAGCAGTATGGTGCGACTGGAAGCAACAATGGCTGAAGTTAAGAGATAACAAGCTAATAATGATAAGTTCCTCAGTCCGAGCTTGGGAAACTTCTATTAGCTGTCAAGTCTCAGGACGGCAGACAGGATTAAAAACCCACTTCCGATGCCCTAAAAAGTACTTATTTGTGCATGAATGAAAATTCACTACTTTCAAACTAGGGTAATAAGTAGGAAGAAAAACGGAAGTCTGCCGGGCTTGAAATGATTTTGATGATCAAAATGAACACTTTATCAGACTAGGCTTGAAAATCACATTTATTGATGAATATTAAATGTCCAGTAAACTAAACTAGGATATACGATAGTATGAAAAACACAAATCTGCCGACAAGGAGGGCGCATTGACGGCAGATAGGACTTGAAGTGGACCTAACGTAGTGAGGTTTCTCTTTGTACATGCAACTCCTTATGAGTTTTTACTCAGAAGAAGTCGTTCATGGATAAAATTGAAAAATCATTAAACTCGAACCTCTCACAGCAATCCCTATATCTTCAGTCATAGAATTGAACATAGGCGAATTTATTATATACTCTACAAAGTTTTAAGACACCAAAAAGCACTCTCGGAACCTCAAGTTAATAACAGTGAATGTTTCATTGAGATGGATCCAGTAGTTAGGGCGATGAATGATATTAACTTCCTACACACAAACAAACTAATTTAATAACATTAATTTCTTTTTTCAGGTCTGGGTGGAGTATGCAGGTACGTGGTCGTGCAGGGGAGGCTCAACAGAAGAGACTAAGATCGATGGGAACACCTTAGAAAAAGAGGTTGGGGATATCATGTAATGTTAAAATATCTTATTAAGGCAGAAAACAATACAGACTGACCTTCGAGGTAGAGCGCATCTCGAGCATACTTGACTCCAATTAGAATGCGAAACAATTTGTCAGTGATCAAAAGATCAATCGTCGTGAGGATTGTCTTGAAGGAAAACAGAAAAGAAGCGGTAGGAGTGGAGTACATAAGAAAGACATATTTTGTAAAAGCGAAGAAGGAAGTTATCTCCTCGGCTGGTGCAGTGGACACGCTTAAGCTGCTCATGTTGTCTGGCATTGGACCGAGAGAAGAGCTAAACAGACATAATAACGAAGTCGTTGCCAATTTACCTGTCGGCAATCATCCCAAAGAGCATCCTAGTTTTTTGAATTAATTTTCACTAGCTTCAAGTTACCCATTTTTAAATTTATTGTTACGAACTTAATCATTTATTTTTGCCATTAAGCCATTTCATGTATGTCGTTTTAAATAACCTTAATAATTATTTTAGATTAATAACATAATTTTTCTTATTAATATATAATGTCATATATAAAATGACGTTATAAAACAATTTGTAATTTGTACACTTTCCAGACAGTTCATTGTGGATTATTTATAACTCACTCAAGAAGACTCATAAGTACCTAGTAAATCTGTGACAATATTGATTCTGCAAGAATGACTTCTAAAGGACACACTTATCCAAACCCAGTGTCCACGTAGAGTAGTTTGGTGTGGAACATGCAGACCGCTTGTATTTTAGTGATCAATATGTTATCTACAACACGGAGAGAGAGGGAGGGAATCAAAGTACCTAATAAATTTATATATAATATTCAAAAACATGTTATATTGACACGTCTATACAGTAGTGCTTTTTCCTAGGTTGAACAAATTTATATATATTATAAACAGCTTTATTGTTTGTTGTTTCTTGAGTTTCCAATAAACAAACTGTTGAATGAATTGAAGATTCAATGGAAGAAAAACCATTTTTGGAAATATGAGTAATTCCTCAGTCTGCAACGTTTTAGAGTCAGCGGCAAATTGTATACCAGTTGTCAGGCATAGCAGCTTTTAATAATGTCAGCCCCTTTTTCAGCTATCGCTATAGTAGGAGCCATTGTGTTCCCTCGAGGTACAAACGGCATGATTGAAGCATCCACTACTCTCAGATTCTTGAATCCTCTCACCATAAGTTGAGGAGTTACCACAGCTGTACTGTCTCCATCAGGGCCCATTCTTGCTGTTCCCACCGGATGATAGCTTGTTTTAGAATAATTTCTTATAATGCAGGGAATGTATTTTGTTAAACTATTTACTTTACAGAGTGGTTGTTCTTCTAAATACAATTTCGGAGAGTACTTCCTCATTGTAGGAGAGTTCATGAACTTGAAGAGGAGAAACTCAACACCTCTGAAGTACGTTATGTAGTCTTGTTCCGCACCAAAGAAGTTGGGATCAATTAAAGGTTGGTCCTCAGGATCGCTGCTTTTCAACTTGACACTACCAGAACTAACGACCAGATGTAAGGCAGGGATGACTCTTATCAGCTGCTTGTGCTGTGGTCTGTCATATACTGGGCTGAAGCTAATGAATTGAAGTTGGACATTTGGTGGACTCTCATTACCCAGAGAATTTATGTAGCCCATAGCTTCGTAGCCAGCGGTCGTCAGAGGCCCTTGTCCAAACTTGGTATATTCAACAATGCTTTGGTTATTCTTCCAAATATCCGAAGTAATAGTGACTTTTTTGTCTAACAAAAAATTAATTAAAACACTACAATGATCTTGGAGATTTTCCCCCACAGGTAAATCAGCAAAACCTTTGATATTATGTCTGTTTAGCTCTTCTCTCGGTCCAATGCCAGACAACATGAGCAACTTAGGCGTGTCCACTGCACCAGCCGAGGAGATAACTTCCTTCTTTGCTTTTACAAAATATTTCTTACCATTTCTTATGTACTCCACTCCAACAGCTCTCTTTCTGTTTTCGTTTAAGACTATCCTCACGGCGATTGATCTTTTGATCACAGACAAATTGTTTCGCATTCTAATTGGAGTCAAGTATGCTCGAGATGCGCTCTCTCTCGAAGGTCCGTTGAATGCGTATTGTACATAATCGATACGATCCTGCCTTTCTCCGTTATAATCTCCTTTTTCAATGCCTACTTCGGCACCCGCCTTGATATATTCTTCTCTCAGTGATGTATGATATCTAGAGTACTGCACGTTCAGTGGTCCTCTAGTTCCATGGTACCCTGCCTTGGTCAAAGACGGTTCTGTATTGTTTTCTGCCTTCATAAAATATTTTAACATATCATCATATCCCCAACCTTCATTTCCTCGTTCTTCCCATCGATCGTAATCTCTTCTGTTTCCCCTGACATACTGCATCAGATTTACAGCCGTTGAGCCTCCGAGTGCACGTCCACGCGGGTAGAGGCATATTCCACCTGAACCTGAAGAAAAAGTACATTAATCTTCATCTGGCATATATATGACGAATTTTTTTTGTGTGTGTAGAAGGTAATCATCACTAAGACGTAATCACTAATACCACTGGATCGACTTAAATGAAACGTTCACTTTTCAGTGATTTGAGGTTCCTAAATCGTGAGCAGAATAGCTATAAAGTTACTAACCTGCTCAATGCTACTTATTACAGTAGCCCTGAAATCACAACTTTTGGAACATTACACTGATACATCACCGATCATGATGCCCAGACGCCATAATTACTCTTTGTTCACAAACTCATACTTTGTTCAAAATCTACAATAATATACAAAACCTCCTAAGCAAGAAATATCAATATCGAAACTTTTATAAACTCGATAATGATATAAAGTTTATATCTAATAAATTTATATATCCTATAAATGTATTTGGCAAATTTTCTTATTGCAATTTAAATTTTTTATTATAATTGATGCAATTTTAATATAATATGACTTCTTAATTTTGTTTGATATTGTTTTTAGTTTGGAAATTCTCCAAACATCATTTATAAACATCAATATTCTTAGTAGTAAAAAAAAAACTTTCTGGAGACCATAAGACGGAACGTGTGTTTTGTAAACCACCATATATTCTCATATATATATATTTATTTATATATATAGATATAGATATATATTTATATCTCCTTTTTTAATGCCTACTTCTGCACCCTCCTTGATATATTCTTCTCTTAGTGGTGTAAGATATCTAGCGTACTGCACTCGCAGTAGTTCTTTAATTCCTTGGTACCTGTCCTTATATATATGTATTATGTGGACCTGGTTTGGGAATTTTCAAACCTTTTTAATTAAGAATTGATTTCTTAGATTTTTTTGATGTTTACCTCTACATTTCAGACTTTGTAGCTCAATAACCTGTATAGGTAAGACACTTCATCAGGTTACGACACGATTGTTTACAAACATTCTAATTTCTTCCACTCGTGCTTTGTTTTCCAGTACTATCTAAGGTTTTGTACGATAATCAAGTTAATAGAAGTGTACAAAATGTCGAAACGAAAGTGTAATTCATTAACAGCCACTTATAAATTAAAGCTATTATTGGATTATGATAGTGGAAAGTCGCGTGACGAACTGTGTACGGAGTCTAATGTACGTATTAATTTCAGAAGAGCTCACTGACGACGACATCGTTTCTTCTGTGAGCTCTTCTTCCTCTTTGGAGATAGAAGAAGAAGAAGAGGAGGGTTGTGAAGAGATTTCAGAAAGAGTATCAAAGCGTGACGCAGAAAGAGCATTAGAAACCTTAAATAAATATTTTGAGATGTAAAATATTGATAATCCTGGCATATTTGATTAAATGTATACTATCGAGAAGAGGGCGCCGGTAGCTCAGTGGTATGCGTGCTTGACTTCTGAGCTCAAGGTCGTGGGTTCGTAGCCCGACCGAGGCCCTTAGTTTATTTTATCTGGGAGGTAAAATAAACTTAAGCACGCCGTCCTTCGGATGGGACGTTAAGCGATGGTCCCGAGCCTGTACGATGTCAGGTACTCGTTAAAGACCCCTACCCTAGATGAATAAAAATTTAGGGTAGGCAAAATTTAGGACTCCCACAGTAGAGTCGGGCTCATGTCCACCAGAGTGACGAAAGAGCGCTCTGGTAGTAGGCGATATGACCTCGTAGTTAAAGCCCGGGCATGAGTCATAAAACCTAACCTAACCTACTATCGAGAAACACCTTAGAGCTACTAGCACTCAAATACAAACCAATATAACAGACTTTTTTAAGTCATACGTTTTGTAGTATTGTTTTGAAAAATAAGAATTGGACATAATAACAACATAAAATATGCATTTTTCATTAAGATTTTCACCTCTACAAATGAGAAACGATACATTTGGACCTCTCTTAGCGGGAGCCTCTATTAATAAAACAACTGTCATTTCAAACCGGCCTATTTGGAAAACTGGGTAAATGAAAAGGCTCTATAAGGGATAAAACATCCTAGGTCCCTTGAGATCCCAGTTAAACAGGTTTCACTGCATATTATTTGGACCCATATATATAAGGACAGGTACCAAGGAATTAAAGAACTACTGAGAGTGCAGTACGCTAGATATCTTACACCACTTAGAGAAGAATGTATCAAGGCGGGTACACAAGTAGGCATTAAAAAGGAGATATAAATATATATGTATATATATATTTATATCTCCAATTTTATGAATGATGTTTGGGGAATTTCCGAACTAAAAACAATATCAAACAACAAAGGCATAAACATATATAACAAGTCATATTATATTAAAGTTGAGTCAAATCAATTACAATAAAAAGTTAAAATTGCAATAAGAAAATTTGGTTGACTTCTAAAGGACACATTTATCCAAACCCAGTGTTCAAGTAGAGTAGTTTGGTGTGGAACATGCAATCCGCTTGTATTTTTTCTTGTATTGTCACGTTAGTGATCAATGTATTATCAACAACACGGAGAGAGAGGGGGTGAATCAAAGTACCTAATAAATTTATATATAATATTCAAAAACATGTTATATTGACACGTCTATACAGTAGTGCTTTTTCCTAGGTTGAACAAATTTATATATATTATAAACAGCTTTATTGTTTGTTGTTTCTTGAGTCTGTTTCCAATAAAAAAACTGTTGAATGAGTTGAAGATTAAAGAAAAATCATTTTCGGAATTATGAGTAATAATTCCTCAGTCAGACATAGCAACTTTTAATAATGTCAGCCCCTTTTTCAGCTATCGCTATAGTAGGAGCCATGGTGTTCCCTCGAGGTACAAACGGCATGACTGAAGCATCCACCACTCTCAGATTCTCGAATCCTCATTAACCAAGTTCATTGTGGATTATTTATAACTCACTCAAGAAGACTCATAAGTACCTAGTAAATCTGTGACAATATTGATTCTGCAAGAATGACTTCTAAAGGACACACTTATCCAAACCCAGTGTCCACGTAGAGTAGTTTGGTGTGGAACATGCAGACCGCTTGTATTTTAGTGATCAATATGTTATCCACAACACGGAGAGAGAGGGAGGGAATCAAAGTACCTAATAAATTTATATATAATATTCAAAAACATGTTATATTGACACGTCTATACAGTAGTGCTTTTTCCTAAGTTGAACAAATTTATATATATTATAAACAGATTTATTGTTTGTTGTTTCTTGAGTTTCCAATAAACAAACTGTTGAAGGAATTGAACATTGAAGAAAAACCATTTTTGGAATTATGAGTAATTCCTCAGTCTGCAACGTTTTGGAGTCAGCGGCAAATTGTATGTCAGTTGTCAGACATAGCAACTTTTAATAATGTCAGCCCCTTTTTCAGCTATCGCTATAGTAGGAGCCATTGTGTTCGCTCGAGGTACAAACGGCATGATTGAAGCATCCACTACTCTCAGATTCTTGAATCCTCTCACCATAAGTTGAGGAGTTACCACAGCTGTGCTGTCTCCATCAGGACCCATTCTTGCAGTCCCCACCGGATGATAGCTTGTTATGGAATAATTTCTTATAATGCAGTGAATGTATTTTGTTAAAGTATTTACTTTACAGAGGGGTTGTTCTTCTAAATACAATTTTGGAGAATACTTCCTCATCGTTAGAGAGTTCATGAACTTGAAGAGGACAAACTCAACACCTCTGTAGTAAGTTATGTAGTCTTGTTGCGCACCAAAGAAGTTGGGATCAATTAAAGGTTGGTCCTTAGGATCGCTGCTTTTCAACTTGACACTACCAGAACTAACGACCAGATGTAAGGCAGGGATGACTCTTATCAGCTGCTTGTGCTGTGGTCTGTCATATACTGGGCTGAAGCTAATGAATTGAAGTTGTACATTTGGTGGACTCTCATTACCCAGAGAATTTATGAAGCCCATAGCTTCGTAGCCAACTGTCGTCAGAGGCCCTTGTCCGTACTTGGTGTATTCAACAATGCTTTGGTTATTCTTCCAAATATCCGAAGTTATAGTGACTTGTTTGTCTAAAAGAAAATCAATTAAAATACCTACATGATCTTGGAGATTTTCCCCCACAGGTAAATCGGCTACAACTTTGATATTATGTCTGTTTAGCTCTTCTATCGGTCCAATGCCAGACAACATGAGCAGCTTAGGCGTGTCCACTGCACCAGCCGAGGAGATAACTTCTTTCTTTGCTTTTACCAAATAGGTCTGACCATTTCTTATGTAATCCACTCCAACAGCTCTGTTTCTGTTTTCGTTCAAGACAATCCTCACGGCGATTGATCTTTTGATCACAGACAAATTGTTTCGCATTCTAATTGGAGTCAAGTATGCTCGAGATGCACTCTCTCTCGAAGGTCCGTTGAATGCGTATTGTACATAATCGATGCGATCCTGTCTTTCTCCGTTATAATCTCCTTTTTCAATGCCTACTTCGGCACCCGCCTTGATATATTCTTCTCTCAGTGATGTATGATATCTAGCGTACTGCACGTTCAGTGGTCCTCTAGTTCCATGGTACCCTGCCTTGGTCAAAGACGGTTCTGTATTGTTTTCTGCCTTCATAAAATATTTTAACATATCATCATATCCCCAACCTTCATTTCCTCGTTCTTCCCATCGATCGTAGTCTCTTCTGTTTCCCCTGACATACTGCATCAGATTTACAGCCGTTGAGCCTCCGAGTGCACGTCCACGCGGGTAGGGGCATATTCCACCTGAACCTGAAGAAAAAGTACATTAATCTTCATCTGTCATATATATATAATGACGATTTTTTTTTTTTTTTTTGTAGAAGGAAATCATCACTAAGACGTAATCTCTAATACCAATGGATAGACTTAAATTAAACGTTCACTTTTCAGTGATTTGAAGTACCGAGGATGCTATGCGGTGTTCGTAAATCGTGAGCAGAATAGCTATAAAGTTACTAACCTGCTAAATGCTACTTATTATAGTAGCCCTGAAGTCACAACTTTTGGAACATTACACTGCTGCATCACCGATCATGATGTCCAGACGCCATAATTACTCTTTGTTCACAAGCTCATACTTTGTGTAAAAACTACAATAATACATAAAACCTTCTAAGCAAGAAATATCAATATCAAACTTTTATAAACTCGATAATGATATAAAGTTTATATCTAAAACATTTTGTATATCCTATAAATGTATTTGGCAAATTTTCTTATTGGAATTTAAATTTTTTATTATAATTGATTTGACTCAATTTTAATATAATATAACTTCTTAATTTTGTTTGATATTGTTTTTAGTTTGGAAATTCTCCAAACGTCATTTATAAACTTCAATATTTTTAGTAAAAAAAAAACTTTCTGGAGACCATAAGACGGAACAGTGTGTTTTGTAAACCACCATAATCCCCTATATTCTCATATACATACATATATAATGTTTTACATTTATATATATATATATATATATATACATATTTTTTAATGCCTACTTCTGCACCAGCCTTGATATATTCTTCTCTTAGTGGTGTAAGATACCTAGCGTACTGCACTCTCAGTAGTTCTTCATTTCCATGGTGCCTGTCCTTATATATATATATATATATATATAAGTATATTAGAATATAGGGGATTATGGTGATATACAAAACACACTGTTCCGTCTTATGGTCTCCAGAAAGTTTTTATTTTTTTTTTTAATTTTTTTTTTATAAATATTGACGTTTATAAATGATGTTTGGAGAATTTCCAAACTAAAAACAATCTCAAACATAATTAAGAAGTCATGTTATCTTAAAATTGAGTGAATTCAATAATTGATAAATAATTATTATTATAAAAAATTAAAACTGCAATAAGAAAAATTGGTTGACTTCTAAAGGACACACTTATCCAAACCCAGTGTTCAAGTAGAGTAGTTTGGTGTGGAACATGCAGACCGCTTGTATTTTTTCTTGTATTGTCACGTTAGTGATCAATGTATTATCAACAACACGGAGAGAGAGAGGGGGTGAATCAAAGTACCTAATAAATTTATATATAATATTCAAAAACATGTTATATTGACACGTCTATACAGTAGTGCTTTTTCCTAGGTTGAACAAATTTATATATAGTATAAAACATATTTATTGTTTGTTGTTTCTTGTGTCTGTTTCCAATAAAAAAACTGTTGAATAAGTTGAAGATTAAAGAAAAATCATTTTCGGAATTATGAGTAATAATTCCTCAGTCAGACATAGCAACTTTTAATAATGTCAGCCCCTTTTTCAGCTATCGCTATAGTAGGAGCCATGGTGTTCCCTCGAGGTACAAACGGCATGATTGAAGCGTCCACCACTCTGAGATTCTTGAATCCTCTCACCATAAGTTGAGGAGTTACCACAGCTGTACTGTCTCCATCAGGACCCATTCTTGCAGTCCCCACCGGATGATAGCTTGTTATGGAATAATTTCTTATAATGCAGTGAATGTATTTTGTTAAACTATTTACTTTACAGAGTGGTTGTTCTTCTAAATACAATTTCGGAGAGTACTTCCTCATTGTTGGAGAGTTCATGAACTTGAAGAGAAGGAACTCAAGACCTCTGTAGTAGGTTATGTAGTCTTGTTCCGCACCAAAGAAGTTGGGATCAATTAAAGGTTGGTCCTCAGGATCGGTGCTTTTCAACTTGACACTACCAGAACTAACGACCACCATTAAGGCAGGAATAATTGTTATTAGCTGCTTGTGCTGTCTGTCATTTACTGGGCTGAAGCTAATGAATTGTAGTTGGACATTAGGAGTACTTTCATTGCCCAGAGAATTAATGAAACCCACTGCTTCGTAGCCAGCGGTCGTCAGAGGCCCTTGTCCAACCTTGATGTATTCAACAATGCTTTGGTTATTCTTCCAAATATCCGAAGTTATTGTGACTTTTTTGTCTAAAAGTAACTCTATTAAAATACCTACATGATCTTGGAGATTTTCCCCCACAGGTAAATCGGCAACAACTTTGATATTATGTCTGTTTAGCTCTTCTCTCGGTCCAATGCCAGACAACATGAGCAACTTAGGTGTGTCCACTGCACCAGCCGAGGAGATAACTTCCTTCTTCGCTTTTACAAAATATTTCTTACCATTTCTTATGTACTCCACTCCAACAGCTCTCTTTCTGTTTTCGTTCAAGACAATCCTCACGGCGATTGATCTTCTGATCACAGACAAATTGTTTCGCATTCTAATTGGAGTCAAGTATGCTCGAGATGCGTCTCTCTTGAAGGTCCGTTGAACGCGTATTGTACATAATCGATGCGATCCTGCCTTTCCCCGTTGTAATCTCCTTTTTCAATGCCTACTTCTGCAACCGCTTTGATATATTCGTCTCTTAGTGATGTATGATATCTAGCGTACTGCACGTTCAGTGGTCCTCTAGTTCCATGGTACCTTGTCTTGGTCAAAGACGGTTCTGTATTGTTTTCTGCCTTTATAAAATATTTTAACATTTCATCATATCCCCAACCTTCATTTCCTCGTTTTTCCCATCGATCGTATCTCTTTTGTTTCCCCTTACATACAGCATCAGATTTACAGCCGTTGAGCCTCCGAGTGCACGTCCACGCTGGTAGGAGCATATTCCACCTGAACCTGAAGAAAAAGTACATTAATCTTCATCTGTCTTCTATAGAATGACGACTTTTTTTTTTTTTGTGTGTAGAAGGTAATCATCAGTAGGACGTAATCTGGATGGACTTAAATAAAGCGTTCACTTTTCATTAATTTGAGGTTCCGAGGATGCTATGTGGTGTTCCTAAATCGTGAGCAGAATAGCTATAAAGTTACTAACCTGCTCAATGCTACTTATTATAGTAGCCCTGATGTCACAACTTTTGGAACATTACACTGATACATCACCGATCATGATGCCCAGACGCCATAATTACTTTTTGTTCACAAGCTCATACTTTTTGTAAAAACCACAATAATATACAAGGCCGCCTAAGCAAGAAATATCAATATCCAACTTTTATAAACTCAGTTATGATATAAAGTATATAACTAAAAAAATTGTGTATATCCTACAAATGTATTTGGCAAATTTTCTTATTGCAATTTTAATTTTTTATTATAATTGATTTGACTCAATTTTAATATATGACCTTTTAATTTCGTTTGATATTGTTTTTAGTTTGGATATTCTACAAACATCATTTATAAACGTCAATATTCTTAGTAAAAAAAAAAAAACTTTCTGGAGACCATAATACGGAACAGTGTGTTTTGTAAACCACCATAATCCCCTATATTCTCATATATACATATATCTCCTTTTTTAATGCCTAGGTACTTCTGCACCCTCCTTGATATAATCTTCTCTTAGTGGTGTAAGATATCTAGCGTACTGCACTCTCAGTAGTTCTTTAATTCCTTGGTACCTGTCCTTATATATATGGGTTTCAAATAAGATATATTAATCCTCCATTCCAAGAAAAAGTTAATATCAAACACAAATATTGATGCATCACACATAATTGATTGCTTCAAATAAAGTAATATAACGCTTAGTTACTCCCTGGCAACCATTTGTTTACCTCTTTTACATATAACGAAGACTTTTTGGCACTTAATAAAAAATAATACTATGACATACTTCGACATGCTCTGGCCTGAGGCACAGTTGTGTAGTTCCAAACTAATTCTGACTCCATATTTTGAAAGGATGTTAATGGGGTCACCGATCTGGCTGTCTCGTCGCTCCCTGCTTCTATCAGAAGAACTGTCCAACGTGGATTCTCTGTCAGTCGGTTGGCGAGAACGCAACCTGTCAATCACGTTTTCATTATCATTATGAAAGTTTTCATAAATATTATAATAATATAATTGATTTTTCCATAAATTAGAATTAAACTCCTGAGAAAAGGGAAGTTAATATGTTTTTAGAAAGCCATTTTTTAACCATACTTTATAACAGTGTTATCAGTTAAATAACTGATTATTATTGTATAAATATACATGGCCTCGGAAGGGAATTCTATCTATGAAACAAAACTCTCCCGGACGGGATTCAAACCCGCTACTATGGTAAGAGGGTCCCGAAATATCGTGAAAAAAACACTTCCGGAAAAGTTATATATAGGTATATATATTTATATTATGGGAGAGCTCTTTCGCGACGGAGCGACTCTGGTGGACGTGACCCCGACTCTACTGTGGAAGTTCTCTTCAAAAAATTATTTTTTAATTAAATTTATTAAAATATAATAAAAATATCTACTGTATTTATTAATATTATTATTTTTGTACTAGTATTTATTTATTATTAATTTTATTGTATTTTTTAATAGTATAGTTAATTCTAATCATATGTCTGTCACACTCAATGGGGTGAGTAAAAAAGTTTTCTTTTTCCCCCAAAAATCAGGAGACCTTGAAACTTTAAAAAAAAATTGAGGTTTACTAAATACATTGCTTAAAAAATAGCGGTCCATTGACCATTGCACATACACGAAGAAAACTATATTCTTGCGGCAAGTAGATATATTCTTATCTTCTTGCAGAATTAAATTAAAAAACATTCCTCATACTTTGTATAGCTTGGGTAGTAAAACTCTATTCTCATCGAGAGAATCACCTAGTGATGTCTACTATTCCCTATCACCTAGCGGTGTCTACTATACCCTATCACCTACTGGTGTCTACTATTCCCTATCACCTAATGGTGTCTACTATTCCCTATCACCTAATGGTGTCTACTATTCCCTATCACCTAGTGGTGTCTACTATTCCCTATCACCTACTGGTGTCTACTATTCCCTATCACAGACACAAAATACAGAATAAAACTTTTTTGCCGTACGAAGAAATTTGCTTCGCTGCAAGAACATTTTTTCTTGTCAAAGAATATTATTCTTGCCGCAAGAATATATTTTTCTCCGTGTGTGATACATACACGGATAACAGAGAATCTGAATTCGAGTCCTAGCTATTATACGAGTGTCGAGCCAATTGAAACAAAAATCTTATGATTTTTCGAGTGATTTTTTTTGCAATATATAACATAATAAGCAAATATAGGGTCAAACAAAAAAAAAAAGTATAACAATGTCACTTGATGAGAGAAATTGGCCAGCGCTGACAAAAGTACCAAAGTACCAAATTGGACTACATCTTGTAAATCGTAATTTTGTTTTTAGTAGTCAGTTTTCATGTTGGTCCAATTAGTCTCTCCTTATTAAATTTCATAAATATAAGAATGGAGAAAATAAAAGTGACATTAGGATATTTAAAAGTATTCATCTAATAAACATGAATTTTAAATAGTTGAAGAGAAATACCTGCAGCTCCAGCACCGACAATGACAAAGTCGTAGGATTCCCTGACATCATTCTGCGGCACATCGTAGGGTGCTGAAGGGTTCGGCCCAGTAGATTTGGGAGCAAGTAAATTAACGAAGGCCCAGAAAGCAGCCCAGAAACCGGAGGTTGTAAGTTCCATCATGAAATTCTCTTCAGAAAGAAGGTTTCATGAAACTCTAGAAAAAAAAAATGAGTTAAGTAATTCAATATACTTGTAAGGATGTATTAAAAGCAATACAGTAATTCCTGAACATTTGCGAATTTCACATGTAAGCGTTTGTTTCAATGTACACTACATTTTCAGTTTTTCTTTTTTTTTCTTATGTATTTTTCATTTTAAAATCTTAAGAATATTCGTGACTAAATAAAAAATTCAAAACTCTTTAATCAGTATTTTCCCAACAACACACACTGCAAATCCAACAGGAACCATATCAACAGTTCATTCATGAGAAGAAAACACAATTGTTCTCAACAACAGAAAACAAATCCCTGAGCCACAAAGAATTTACGAACACAGTCTGAACAATTCAAAAAACAAAAATAGTGAACAGGCTCAAGAAAACTCAAGAAGCAACTATTCATAACAACACTGTCAATTCAATCATATATTTACATCTTAACTTGTAACTAGAGCCCGCATTCCCGTGCAATTTTTTTTTTCGCTTGCTTGAAATCATTAAATAACAATTTATTTTTACGAATTAAGGCATTCTCATTAATATAAATATATTTTATTTTGAGGGCGCCGGTAGCTCAGTGGTATGCGTGCTTCACTTCTGAGCTCAAGGTCGTGGGTTCGTAGCCCGATCGAGGCCCTTAGTTTATTTTATCTGGGAGGTAAAATAAACTTAAGCACGCCGTTCTTCGGATGGGACGTTAAGCGATGGTCCCAAGCCTGTACGATGTCAGGTACTCGTTAAAGACCCCTACCCTAGATGAATAAAAATTTAAGGTAGGCAAAATTTAGGACTCCCACAGTAGTGTCGGGCTCATGTCCACCAGAGTGACGAAAGAGCGCTCTGGTAGTAGGCGATATGACCTCGTAGTTAAAGCCCGGGCATGAGTCATAAAACCTAACCTAACCAAACCTATATTTTATTTTGGACGAAATTGCACGTTTTTAACTTTTTGAACAAAATTGCACGTTTTAGGTTTTTACTGCATAAAAATTGCATATTTTGTCGTAATTAGAAAATATATATTTGTAAGTTAGTGTGAAAATGTATACATTTGTTAATCGACAAATTTATAACAGTTTTGAGAAAAAATCCTGGATATGACCAACTCAAAAAGTACAATGTGGCCATAAATGGTGAAGATATTGGATTGAATCTACAACTTGACATTTTAAGCAGCTACAAAAAATGCGACGAGAGATCGTTTTCCCGGCTAAAACACGTACCTATATACTTGGCGACAGGCGGCACAGTTTTTCAGTCAAGAATTTTGAAATGTATTTAGTAGTAAATTTTAACGCATCAAATGCTTAAGTAAAAAATATATACCAATTTAATGGAAGTATAAATCTCGGCCTCGAGTAATGTGGTGAACTGTTTTGTATTTTACATATCTCTAGTATTTTTTTAATCAAAATGTATACATACATATATGCTATTGGTTTTCAGTAAATATTTTTTTTTACAAATTGCATAAATAAATTGTTTTAGGCTTTTTTTTTTATAGATTTATTTTTAAGCTCAACCCAATTTTATGCTGGAAAAAGAGTAATTTAATTTACCAATTAGATTCATTTTTTTTTTTTCACGTGACGTCTTATAATTTGGTACGCCGGCCCCCCATGTTCGAAAATTGCGTTATGTTACTTTCGGTAATACGTAACACACGTATCGCGCATGCGCCGAGAGAGAGAGACAGCTGTTACTACTAATACAGAATAAATAATTTTGGTACAGCTGTTACTTTCTGTATATACAGATAACCTAGTTATCCAATAGAAACAGGTTAGGTTAGGTTTTATGACTCATGCCCGGGCTTTAACTACGAGGTCATATCGCCTACTACCAGAGCGCTCTTTCGTCACTCTGGTGAACATGAGCTCGAATCTACTGTGGGAGTCCTAAATTTTGCCTACCCTAACTTTTTTTTCACCTAGGGTAGGGGTCTTTAACGAGTACCTGACATCGTAGAGGCTCGGGACCATCGCTTAACGTCCCATCCGAAGGACGGCGTGCTTAAGTTTATTTTACCTCCCAGATAAAATAAACTAAGGGGCCTCGGTCGGGTTACGAACCCACGTTCTTGAGCTCAGAAGTCAAGCACGCTTACCACTGAGCTACCGGCGCCCTCAAAAATAGAAACAGTATTTTACAGTTACAAGCAGTGCCGGATTAAGCCAGCGAGGGGCCTGTAGCAATTCTGTCAAGAGGCCCTTGGTTTGCATTAGGTTCTCAATTTTAGGGTATTAAATAAAACAAAACTGTTACAAATAAACTTTTCTGGATTTAATATGGGCAAATTTAGAGATAACACTTTTAATACCGACTTCTTTAAGCAAATCATGCTCTATATTCACCAAAGTGAGATGATTAAGACGTTCTTGGCCCATCGTGTTCCTTAACTCATTTTTAATACGTTTTAATGTTGAAAAAGAACGTTCGCCACTGCAGTTAGTGATCATGAGAGACAAGTAAATGCTACGTTTGGGAAACACGATTTTAAAGAATTATTTAAAAAAAGTTTATAAAATTGCAGTTCCATAGGCAATTTTCAAAAGGGATCTGCTCAAGAGTATTACGAAAAATTTAAAAAAAAAAAAAATAAGCTAAAAAAAATGTATTTATTGGGAGTTGTAGTGTTTCCAACACCATAAACATTAGGACATTAACGTTAAAAAGTTAGTAAAATACTTATTTTTACATGAACGTGTTAATTGATATACCTAAAAATGTATCAAATCTGTTAATTAATTAATTTCCTATCTGATAGATACATTTTTATACCATATAAATGTAAATAATTAATTTCAGATAAGATTTAACGTGACGAAATCGAGTTTTAGATTTTCAGGTGGGAGTAAAGCATAGCCTAAGCGCTTCGCGCTTAAGGCATGCAAAATATTTTTACGCTCCTATCTAAATTGATATTTTTTTACGGTCAGACAGGCGTTGGAGCGCGGGGCCCCCCAATTCGCGGGGCCCGTAGCATTTGCTACTCTTGCTACGTGGCTAATCCGGCACAGGTTACAAGACAATTAAAAAAAGTCGTCGGTGAGTCACCGCCACAGTTCCTTCGTCAGAACGGATTAATCAATTAAGTAGTTGCTCTCCCTCTAAACCCAATCCATCGTTTGAAGTAAAAATCAATGGTTGACTTACAGAGGGTTAGTAGGTACCCTCATACTAAAATTCATTACATCGGCAGTTATTGGGGTTCTTGAGTTTACCCTCCTGATACCCCCTTCCGTTCGGCCGATTTTACTGAAAATTCATGAGTGTCAGTCATCCTTAAGGGTTTTTGAATTTACAAATGAAATGTTGTGCCGATACATTCATTCTATCGGGAGTTATCACAGATGCACACTTTTTTCTTTTTTTTTCGTTTTTGGAATCAGGGGATCCAAAGGAAGTTCCGGCAAAACATAAACTTCGAATTTCTGATCATTTACATAACTTCCCTCTTACTTCATATAGCTAGAGAAGTAAAAACTAAACTAAGTTCTGAAAGGTTGTACTTGGGCCGTAATTTCAATTCAATATTTATTTTACTAGCCCCCCCCCCCCTCCAGCTTTATGAAGTATGGGGAAAGTTATGTAAACGATCAGAATATTGAAGTTTTTGCCGGGACTTCATGTTTTCCAACTTTCTGGTTCCAAAAATGAAGAATAAAAATTCTCTTTGTGTGGGTGTGAGTCTGTGAACATGATTACTCCCGATAGAATGCATGTATCGACACGAAATTGTATATGTACGTCCGGAACCCCATAAGGACGACACATCAATTTTCAGCGGAAAAGTGAAGAAAGGATCAGAAGGGGGCTCAACTGAATAACTGCCAGTGTATTGAATGTATCGACATGAAATTGAATATTTAAATTCAAACCCCCATATGAATGGCATCTATTAACTTTCCGCGATATCGTCCAAAGGGCAGGAGGGTTCAGGGGAAAGGACGCAACTCAAATACCCTAATATCTACCGATGTAATGAATTTATCGACACAAAATTTAGTAAAAGGATTTAGAAGCCCATATGTATATCAACTATTGATCATTAGTCCAAACGGTCGACTGGTTTTGAAGGAGCAGCGGAGAATTGATTAATTAATTCGATCTGGGGAAGTAAATCGCAGGAGATTTACGGATTTTTTGTTATTAGTATGATCTGTATTTAAAATTGACATAACAGAACCTTTTCTCAATTTTTTACAATCCTTGGTTATGGAAGCATATTTTCAACGTATGATAGAGATATACTCGTATATATATATATACATATAGGGATAGCAATCCCGGGATTGTAACTTGATCCCGAACTTTCGGGATTCAACTTTTTCACTCCCGATATTAACGGGATTTTCGCGATTGATTAGAATAACATTTGAATAAGTTTGAAAAAATGATTTATGAAAAAAAAAAAAAACTCAATTTTACAGTTAACATATTTACATATTTTTCCTGAAAAATATGCCCTTAAAATGTTTCCAAAGAGTTATCGCCTAATGACCTCAGCTTGGTACAAAAGTACCCAGTCGCAGATAAGCCTTTTTCGGCCTCTACACTGGTCGGTGGAATTGTTAGCAATGATCACAATTGTTCCCAACATCTGAAGATTTTGAAAATAGTCAGATACTGTCGATGATGTTGAGAAAGATGATGGCATCGAGGTTTTTTCCATTAAATAAACTGTTTCGATAGATTTTTTTTTAACGGTGTTTAGATTTCAAATGGACGTGGAGCCCTTTCATCGAGCCTCCAGCACACATCAAAATGTTCCCACACAATTTGCACTTCCCACTTTTACGATTAAAATATTTTACGACTTTAAAAAATGGTGCCTCGCCGAATTGGTCTTTGTTTTTTTTTCTTGAAGAGGAAAACATTTTTAGTCTTTACCCTGAACTGAATCAAGGTGAGGGGAGAGGGCACATGTGATATTTACATTTTCTTCCAGGAATATTGTGATTCAAAACCGAGATTTTTTTAAAATTTTTATTTACAACTATATATATACAATACATAATAAGCAAATGTGATATATAATAAATAAATGTCTTGGATTTTGAAAGAGAAATCATTCATCAATGACACTCCATTATCTTGTTAATACGGATGAGAAGCCGCCTCAGTCTCCGAACATGAACATTAGGAAGGGTTCTTGTGGCAAGTCTGCGGACTAAAGAATTAGGGTGAAAGGAAAGGGTAGAGTGGAATTTTCTGTAGCGGGATTTAATTACATATCTTACAAAAGGAATCTGCAGGTCATTGTGAAGGATAGTAATAGAGACGTAGAATGGAGTGTTTGTGATTTTACGAAGGATACGGGAATGTAGGGTTTGGATTCTATAAGAATTCGAAGGTTTAGTTGAGCCCCAGAGTTCAGCTCCATACGCCCATATTGGCTTCAGTAATGGGTTGTGAATGAGTCTTTTATTACTTAATGTAAGTTTCGATCTGTTGTCTAGAAGTTGTAATAAGAGTTTGCATCGTCGATTAAGTTCTTGTATTTTAAGTTTAATATAAGGATTCCATGTCAGGCGTCTGTAAATAAATAACCCAAGTTACCGGACCCGATTCGCAACGGAAAGGGGTGTGTTATAAAGAGTGACAGGAGGACATGTTGCACGACTCTGATCTGCCTTCAAAACGAATAAATCTTTCGCCTTAGTAGGTACTAAGTTTTTTTCCTTCGCTGCCGTCTCTCAAATTTACATAATATCTCTACTTGCCTTCTCTTAATATTATACCTTATTGTTATCCCCTTAAAATACATAAATAATTTTTGTAAGAATATAGATAATTGAAAGAAATTAATAAAAACTTAAAATAAAATCGGGATCCCAAAAATCCCAGGATTGAAATTTTTCAATCCCTAGTTTGTAAAAAGTGAAAAATGTCGGTATCCCGGATCGTAATCCTTATACATATATAGCATATTTTCAAAAAAGACATTTGTTGAAAATAATAATAATAATCCATAATTAAGGATTTCAAAAAAATTGAGAAAAGGTTCTGTTATGTCAATTTTAGATACAAATGTACATACTAATAATAAAAAGTTGTCGGTGAATCTCCGGCAATTTACTTCCCCAGAACGAATTTATTTATTTTTCGTTGCTCCTCCAAAATCAGTCGACCATTTGGGTTAAAAATCAATAGTTGAATTACATAGTGGCTTCTAAATGCAATTATCGTTCATTTGACTTTACAACATTTCCCCTCATCCTGTTTTATCATTGTATTAAGGTCTTGACATTCGCGGGAGGATACAAGAACGTATCATCCTCGCGAATGTTGAGTCACTTCTATACATATAAACGTCTCTTTTTTGCATAGCCATTGAAGAATCTCAAAGAAACCCAACGCATAGAGACAAGATATACAAAATATTGAAAAGAGAAAATTACCTCAGAGGAAAAGTGAAGAAGTATTATTTCTATGTTGCGAACTCGAGTAGCTGCTTTGCAACTAAATATTTATTTCTTGATTGTATTATTAGTTTTCACTTTTTTTATTTTATTATCCTTTGAGAACAAATATATAAAGATAATACATAACAATGGCTTGTTTATCGTACGAAAAATATTGCTACATACCATAGTTATGAAATAATTAAAATTTCACAATATAATATGTGATATGGCCATTACACGACTTTCTTTTACCAATCTCGCTTATAGATCACTTTATCTTCCCTTCTCCTTCTCAAAAACATTTCATTTTGTCTCTTTATTCAGCATAATCCTGAGATTAGACGTTCCTATACCCAGTAGTTCACTACGAAATAATTTTGTGAAGAGGAAGAGAGACAAAAAAAAAAAAAAACCAATGATGAAATCATATTTTAAAGTTCATTGCTATGAGTGACGATTTAAACAATAGTTATATATATATTCATTATAGACAATTAGTTTACATTCTTTGGGGCGCTATAACTTTTGTTGCATTGATCCTATCTCAAATCTAAGGACTTAGCGATTGGAAATTTTACATGGAACATTTTGGGTAAGAATTCTTCTTATATTAAATCAAGGAAACTTCTAGAAATTTGTGTTTCAAATCTACATTTCAAGAAGGTTTTCGGCTTGTATTGTAGTGTGTCGATTTGACCACTACATCACTTTATGTAAATTTATGGGGGGGGGGGGGGGGGGGGGGGGGACTTGTCTAAAAAAAGTAATGTTGCAATTAATAAAAAAACTAATTTATATCGTAGTAGACTATAATAGACATTATAAATAACATTAAATAAAAACAATTATAGACGATTGATGATAAAATCGATTAAATAAGAACATACATCGATTGACACTAGGATAAAATAAAAAGTTAAATGAATATTTAATTTATTCTAATATATAAATATACCACATTTTTATTAATAGATACTATAATATCACAGATATATGTCCAAGACAAAAAATAAATAAAATATTAAAAAAAAAAATAATTATCAAGTTTTTCAAAGTGGTTAGTGATTAGAGCTTGGCACTACCAATGCCATGTTTTATCACAAAAAATATTTAATATTATTTCCCTTTAACAAAAAAAGGGTCTTTTATCAAGTTTAGCCTAAAAACAGGATACTCAAGGTTGGTTTAGCATTAACTTTTTAAAAAATTAAAAAACAAAGATTGTTACAATGTTAATTTTAAATTGTTAATTCTTGATGCACATTTTCTATTATGCTTGTTAATTTATTATTTCTAGTCACTGATGATGGGAAGAAAGAACCCGAAACGTTTGACCATGTAACAAAAGAAATTTATATATAATAAAAATTGGGAGTAAGAAATCAAAAGCTGCTTCAATATAAAACCTATTATCAACTATATGCTCCTGACACATTATTGAAGTAATTTATATCGATTGAACCAATCAATCGTTATCAGGGGACTAAAAGGTAATGAAATTAATAAAAATAAATGAAATCTAAATAGTTATTGTGTTAATTAAAAATTAAAAATATAAAAGAAAATAGAAATGGAGGAGAATAAATAGATCTTAAAATAATATTAAAAAAAGAAATAAACGAAATAATAATCAAATGAGCAGCGGTATAAAACAATGGAGACGGAGAGTTGAGGGAAGAAGGTGTGTGTGTTTCTGTGCTCGACCGAGGATAGTTAGGCAATATGAGTGTTTAATGATCAATATCATGAAGAGGTAGTAAGTTAAAAAGGTACCAAGTCTATGGAAGGCTGGAAGATCTGTTCCTGGAATTTTTGTGAGGATGGCAAGACGAGACAACCTGATATGAAATATAGCCACGAGGAAAATATGGTTGTACAAGCGTTGTCCCCCGCATGGGATGTGATCCAACATCATCACGCTCTCAAGGAATAAGACGGCAATTAGCAAATTCAATTCTAAATAACCAGATATTAAACTTTAAAAATAAATAAATAATTTGTATAAAATAAAAAAAAATCGTGGATAGAGCCAGATAAGAAAGATATAATTTCATAATTTTTATAGGTTAGGTTAGGTTTTATGACTCATGCCCGGGCTTTAACTACGAGGTCATATCGCCTACTACCAGAGCGCTCTTTCGTCACTCTGGTGGACATGAGCCCGACTCTACTGTGGGAATCCTAAATTTTGCCTACCCTAAATTTTTTATTCATCTAGGGTAGGGGTCTTTAACGAGTACCTGACATCGTACAGGCTCGGGACCATCGCTTAACGTCCCATCCGAAGGACGGCGTGCTTAAGTTTATTTTATCTCCCAGATAAAATAAACTAAGGGCTCGGTCGGGCTACGAACCCACAACCTTGAGCTCAGAAGGCAAGCACGCATACCACTGAGCTACCGGCGCCCTCCATAATTTTTATATTTTTAAATAAAAATATAAGTTTTTGTTTTACTAAGTATATAACGTTTTATCATTGTTGTTATAGATATATTAAATTGTAACAAATATTTAATGGTCGTCAAACATGTATGAAAATATATTGAAGTTTTGTCAATTCTCTTAGAACTATATTTTTTATTTGATGTTTTTGTCTCAATTGCCTTATACCTACCTCATACATCAATAACGGATCCTAATGCCCTGATTAGTATATAATAATTACTCAATTTTTGGTAGTTGCATAATATCATTTATTACATAACCCAAACAGGGACTATCAAGAATTAAATTCTCTTAATTATAAATTTGTAATTATTTATATTTAGCGATTATGAAAGCTAATACACTTCAGTTTTTAAAATATTTTTAATTAACGAGAAGCAACTCAAACTAACTACATAACATGTATATTGATTGTCTTTTTCATAAAACATATGTTTTTAAATTAAATTGAAATCAGGAGACACGGCAGTGTCTCTGGCCAAGTCCGAAAAAAAAGAAAGAAAAAGACACTGCTGTGTAACTTTTCTCGTGACACTAAATGCCACTTTTTGCATCAACAAAAGTATGTTATGCAATAACAAAATAACATTTTTCTCTACATGGTTGTGTCGAGAACTCCGAGCTGAACAAAATGAAAAAAAAAAGTAGACAAAAAAGTTCATATTTGACCAAGTTACAAGGGGTCAAAGTCAGCAAAAAATAACTTTTTTTTTTCCTTTTTCAGTGTCCGGACGTCCGGATGACGTCATCAAAGTTTCATCAAAATATTTCATTTTAATTATGTGGAACGTTGTTATGCAGTGATAGTTAATACAGTGTAATAGTGACAGTTACAAATTCCCACGTTACCAACCTGAGGGTTGCGGGTTCGAATCCGCACCAGTAATATCAACATTCTTTGCTAATAGCCAACGTTACCAACCCGAGGGTTGCGGGTTCGAATCCCCCCGAGTAATATCAATCAACTTATTTTACAAAATGCTCACGTTACGAACCCAAGGGTTGCGGGTTCGAATCCCGATCAGTAATATCAACTTATTTTACAAATAGCTCACAATACCAACCCGAGGGTTGCGGGTTCGAGTCCCGATCAGTAATATCAACTTATTTTACAAATAGCTCACGTTACCAACCCGAAATTGTTGGGTTCTGATCCCCACCAGCAACATCAACTTATTTCACTAATAGCTCGCGTTACCAACCCGAGGGTTGCAGGTTCGAGTACCGATCAGTAATATCAACTTATTTTACAAATAGCTCACGTTACTTACTATATAAATAGCTCCCGTATCCAACCCGAGGGCTCCGGGTTCGAATCCCCACCAGTAATATCAACTTATTATATAAATAGCTCCCGTTTCCAACCCGAGGGTTCCGGGTTCGAATCCCGACGAGTAATATCAACCTATTTTACAAAAAGCTCAAGTTACCACCCCGAGGGTTGCGGGTTCGACTCCCGATCAGTAATATCAACCTATTTTACAAAAAGCTCAAGTTACCACCCCGAGGGTTGCGGGTTCGACTCCCGATCAGTAATATCAACTTATTTTACAAATAGCTCGCGTTACCATCCCGGAAGTTGCGGGTTCGAGTCCCGATCAGTAATATAAACTTATTTTACAAATAGCTTACGTTACGAATTCGAGGGTTGGGGGTTTTAATCCCCACCAGTAATATCAACTTACTTTACAAGTAGCTCACGTCACGAACACGAAGGTTGCGGTTCGAATCCCCACCACTAATATCAACTTACTTTATAAATAGCCCACGTTACCAACCCGAGGGTTGCGGGTTTGAATCCCCACCAGTAATATCAACTTATTTTACGAATAGCCCACGATACCTACCCGAGGGTTGCGGTTTCGAATCCCTATCAGTAATAACGACTTCCTATATAAATAGTTCACGTTACCACCCCGAGGGTTGCGGGTCCGAGTCCCGATCAGTAATGTCAACTTATTTTACAAATAGCTCTCTTTACCAACCCGAGGATTGTGGGTTTGAATCCCTACCAATAATACCAACTTACTTTACAAAATGCTCACGTTACGAACCCAAAGGTTGCGGGTTTGAATCCCCACCAGTAATATCAACTTATTTTACGAATAGCCCACGTTACCACCCCGAGGGTTGCAGGTTCGAGTCCCGATCAGTAATATCAACTTATTTTACGAATAGCCCACGTTACCACCCCGAGGGTTGCAGGTTCGAGTCCCGATCAGTAATATCAACTTATTTTACAAATAGCTTGCGTTACCAACCCGAAAGTTGCGGGTTCGAGTCGCGATCAGTAATATCAACTTATTTTACAAATAGCTCACGTTACGAACCCGAGGGTTGCGGGTTCGAATCCCCACTAGTAATACCAACTTATTTTACAAATATCCTACTTTACCAACCCGAGGGATGCGGTTTCGAATCCCTACCAGTAATAATGACTTCCTGTATAAATAGTTCACGTTACCACCCGGAGGGTTGCGGGTTCGAGTCCCGATCAGTAATGTCAACTTAGTTTACAAATAGCTCTCTTTACAAACCCGAGGGTTGCGGGTTCGAATCCCTCCCAATAATACCAACTTACTTTACAAAATGCTCACGTTACGGACCAGAGGGTTGGGGGTTCGAATCCCCACCAGTAATGTCAACTTACTTTACGAATAGCCTATGAGTTTTGTCTTTTATGTCTTTTCTTTTTCAGTTTTGTATCGAATTTTCTGTCAGTTTTGTACGTATCACTAAATGCCACTGCTGCAATACACTGCTGTGTAACTTTTCTCGTGACACTAAATGCCACTTTTTGCATCAACAAAAGTATGTTATGCAATAACAAAATAACATTTTTCTCTACATAGTTGTGTCGAGAACTCCGAGCTGAACAAAATGAAAAAAAAAAGTAGACAAAAAAGTTCATATTTGACCAAGTTACAAGGGGTCAAAGTCAGCAAAAAATCAGGAGACACGGCAGTGTCTCTGGCCAAGTCCGAAAAAAAGAAAGAAAAAGACACTGCTGTGTAACTTTTCTCGTGACACTAAATGCCACTTTTTGCATCAACAAAAGTATGTTATGCAATAACAAAATAACATTTTTCTCTACATAGTTGTGTCGAGAACTCCGAGCTGAACAAAATGAAAAAAAAAAGTAGACAAAAAAGTTCATATTTGACCAAGTTACAAGGGGTCAAAAAGTCAGCAAAAAATCAGGAGACACGGCAGTGTCTCTGGCCAAGTCCGGAAAAAAAGAAAGAAAAAGACACTGCTGTGTTGTAACTTTTCTCGTGACACTAAATGCCACTTTTTGCATCAACAAAAGTAACTTTTTCTTCTTCCTTTTTCAGTGTCCGGACGTCCGGATGACGTCATCAAAGTTTCAAAATATTTCATTTTAATTATGTGGAACGTTGTTATGCAGTGATAGTTAATACAGTGTAATAGTGACAGTGTAAAGAGTGATAATGTGACAGTGACAGCGTGTCAGTGACAATTTGGCAGTGACAGCGGGACAAAAACAGTGTAAGTGAATAAACAAAGTGAAAACCGCGTAAAATTGACAGTGAGAGTGATTTTCGAAAACAGGGCTACCGTAGCAATGACAGATTGAAAGTGACAGTATGACAATGACAGTTCGACAGTGACAGTTTGACAGTGAGTTTGAAAAGTGACAGTTTGGCAGTGACAGTTTGACACTTCGACAGTTTGACAGTTTGACACTTTGACAGTTTGAGACTTTGACAGTTTGACACTTTGACAGTTTGACACTTTGACAGTTCGACAGTTTGACACTTTGACAGTTTGACACTTTGACAGTTTGAGACTTTGACAGTTTGACCGTGTTTTACAAATTCGGTTGAATAAATGATATTTTTGTTTGTATATTTGCAAAATTTATTTTTTTCATTTATCTCAAAAAATCATTAACATGAATTTTGATTATTTATGAAATAAATGATGAATATATCGAAAATTATTAATTAAGCCAGAATAATAATCGAACAATACCGACAGTTACAGTTTGACAGTTACAATTTGACAGTTTGACAGTGACAGTGTAATAGTGACAGCATGACGGTCACAATTTGACAGAAATAGCATTATATCGTGGCTTTTAATCGTTAGTGACAAATGTAAGAGAATTTGTGAATAATTTTGATTAGGTCATTGACCAAGATTTAATGATCATAATTTGTATTTCCCGCGCTTTATTGTATGTATCGATATAAATTGACACGATGTAATTTTATTTGATCTCAGCGGTACTACGTTTCATTGTGTGAACGTGCCGATAACGAGCAGCACAGAATGAGCGAATCCTTGGTATGTTTTTAATATACTTGATTCTATTTATGCACTTACTTTTCATATTTTTATGCATGGTTGAATGCTTGTATCAGTATACGTGTACTAATTAGTGAATTGTTTTTCGATGCTTATTTCTATTCATTCATTCTGTTGTTTGATTTTTTAATCTAAAATTTCTCATTTTTTTCAATTTATCATAAAAAAATCTGATCGTAATGTATGTTGAAAAATGACAGGGCGAATAGCACACGCTTAAAATATATTATTCTTATTTTTGTACAATTTTAATTACTTTTTTACAGGTGATCAATTCAGGAGATTTTGGACGGTAACGATCAAACATATGTAGAAAATTGATAAAATATCAAGAAAAAATTGAAAAAATTGTGTTTGTTATTTTGTGTTTGAACTGCTGCTGTAAGCGCTGTACTTTTATTATTGACTAATAGTGAAACATTGATAATGTAGATCTATTTACTGTACTATATCTTTACAAATTCAGTATAAAATTATTAAAATTCTATCATTTAATAGACTAAAATTTTATTCGAAATGAAGTACATAAATAGTGTACCTATTTTAGAAAATTCTGATTACGACAGAATATCATCTGGTGAGTGGTTATATAATGATCATATATCTTTTTTCTATCACATGGTTAAACAATTTTCAGACTTTAAACCTCAAGATTCACTTTATTTGACCGATGTCAAAAGAATTATACCATTAGAACAATCAAAATGCATTTACATCCAACTTCTACCTATTGCTGAATCACACTGGGTTTGTTGTTTTTACGACAGTAAAAAAATTTTCATTTATGATTCTTCTTTAAAAAGTAGACAAAGTAATCAAGTGTTAGTATCAACTGATATAATGACATATTTACGACATTTGTTCCCTTTCTACGAATTCGAAAAAAATCCGATAAAGTTTCCTACTGTGCAAAACCAACCAAACTCGAGCGATAGCGGCGTATTCGCAATAGCGTTTGCAACGTCAATATTATTTAATATAAAACCAGAAAATGTTCAATACGAACATAGTACTATGCGACAACACTTAATAAACATGTTCTTGAGTGGTTTGATCACGCATTTTCCTACATCATCTCGTCTCGAGAATGTTTTGTCTTTGGAAAGTATTCGAAAACGCCGATCAGAAGCTTTGCGTAAGCGACTTAGTCGAGAAACTAAAGTCTGTAATAGTAATCAAGGAAAAATGTCAGTAATAGAGAGAAATCACAATTATTATATGAAAAACAAAACAAAGCTGCTTGAAAAAGCCAAACAAAAATATGAAAAAGATAAGAGTCAAGGTTTGGTGGCTACTGAAGCATCTAGGGCTAAAAATCGGAAACAATATCAACAAAACCCTGAACCAAAGAGAACTAAAGAGAGAAATAAATATCGCCGAAATCGAAAACAAAAAATCAGGTACCAGAAAAAAGAAATTCATATTTTGAATACAAATCTTAAGTTGAAACATTCTTCCGCTTTTTATATCAACAAAATAATAGCAAAATTGAAAGGTTCTCTTGGACATCGTGCTTTGCAAGCAGAATCTATTTACAAATGGTGTAGCATTGTTAGAAATTCCTTTATTAACAATATGAAAAAATTTGTATCTAAAATAAAAACTAATGCGACAACTGCTTTAATGCGTGCTAATGAATGCGCAGTGTTCGAATTCAGTCAAAAAAATGTCATTGAAGCACTTTGTGGCGAATCGCATCACACGCGCCATTCAGAACAATACCATTATGATGCAGGTTACGATTTTGAAAATCATTTGTTGAGAGAGAAAAAAATGATAATGAACGTCAAAGGGCAAGTTAATAATATTTTACCAACTACTGACATGTCCGAAACAAGAAAAGGTAAAAAAACCACAAAACAAAGTCACTGGAAATGTGACGATATTTGCAATGTGTCTGAAGAATTGGTCAAAAAATATAAGCGATTTTTAGACAAAGTGGAAAAAGCGACTTTCAAAAAGTTTGTTAGCTCATTATTATTTGTATCACAAATTCGGGAATGTTCTCGTAAAACCGGATCTTCATCCAAACTCGGTCATCCTTCACGATGCTATAGTGATCCATTGTATTGTACATCTTTTCTTTCTGCAGTACAATCGTTATCGTCTCATTTCAAATCCGTTAGACAAATGAAACAAAATTTATACAAATTTTTCTATTACTACTCGAAATTCAAAAATATAACAACAGCTATAAATAAAATTGATGTTAAATTTTTGCAGAAGGTAGCAAACGAAAAAATGAACAATAGTAAAACGTATAGTAAGGTGTCTGCTATTTGCTTAGATGAAGAAGAAATAATAAGGGAATACAATGCTTCTTTTCTTGCATTCAAAACGCGCTTACAAGATTTACCACGGATTGATTGTATTTCTTGTGAAAAATTATGTTTACGAAGAGATGTCGTTTCATTAAAATCTTTAAGAAAGCCTATAACGGGCTTAATGTGGCGCACGTTTGAATCAGAAATTTTAAAAGATGCAGACATTAACTCGAAATACATATGTTATTATTGTCTGCGATATTTCCGTTCAGAAAAGATGCCACCCACTTGTATATTAAACAATCTTAAAGTTGGAACATCGCCTGATTGTTTGTCTGAGCTTAATGAATATGAAAAAATACTGATTCAGCGAGCTAAAGCTTTCCAGATTGTTCAATGTAAAGGCACAGTGTCAAACAAAAATTTACCTCGGAGACATATGATTAGAAAAGTGAAAGGACGCACTTTTCATTTACCTTTACCATTACAAAAAACTCTGAATAAAATATGTCCACCTGATGAACCAATAAATTTGAATCATGAACTCTACATACTTGTGAGAGGAATCCCAACGAAAAAGAAGATCGTTTGGGAAGATTTAGTTAGCATAAATAAAGTGTACAAAGCTTTACAGTGGTTGAAAATGAACAATGAACATTATAGAAACATTCACCTGCCTCCAGTATCTGATACTTTACTCGAAAAAATACAAACTAAAAACAATAATTTAGAATATAACATTCCTTCAGATAGTGACGAAGATCAGGATATTGATCTGTACGATGATAGGAACGTAAATGACAATACTTTTGATGAACGCAGACCTTTAGTAACTCAAGTGACCGAAGACATAGATGCATATGATCAATATACGGTATATCCTATGTATAATAAAAAGCTCAATGTGCCTTCTTCAAAATTATATCAAATGTTGAAAATTGAAGATGTACCGATCGATAATCGTTATAAGTTTCTCGACGCTCTATGCTTTCCCGATTTATATCCTTATGGAAATAACGGGCAACATGAAAACAGAAATATACCTTTGCAAGATTATGTGTTCATTCGTTCAAAGTTGTTATCAAAGCATAGTAGATTTCGTCTTAGTCTCCAATATTTGTTTTTTCTTCTCAATGATGCTAATAATCGACAATTAAAGAGTGGTATATATTATACAATGATGGTTACCAATGCTCATGAAAGGTACACGGCAGGTAAATATTTACAAGAGTTATCTGAAGAAGACATAGATATAAAATTGAATACGATTTTTTCAAGATTACGAAACACTCAAGCTTACTGGCAAAAACCGTACAATAATTTACAGTGCATGATTGTACATTATGGTCCGGCTACTTGGTTCCTAACTTTCAGTCCTAGTGAATGGAAGTGGGACGATTTAGGTGAATTTTTGCGTGAAATGAATCCTGACAAATCAAAACTTTCAACATCTGAATTAATAGTGCATGATCCAGTAATGGCTGCATATTATATCCATATCGCATTCAAAGCAATGTTTGACTTTTTATGTTCAGATGACAATCCAATCGGTAAGATAATTCATTATTATTGGCGTCAAGAGTATCAAGGTCGTGGAATTCCTCATATTCATATGATGATTTGGGTGAAAGACGCTCCAATACTCGGAAAAGCTACAAACGAACAAGTAGCAGCATGGATTATGAAATATATAACTTGCAAAATCCCGGATAAATTTTCATCTCCGACTCTACACCGAACCGTCACAACGGATCAGAAACATAATCATAATTCGTACTGCATGCGCACGAAAACAGTCGGTGGCAAAAGTCATTCAGTTTGTCGATTTGGATTCCCAAGGAATATGACAGAAAATCTGATAGTAAGAGATGTTACTACTGCCATTGTCGGTAGACGACAGTTGCGGAGTAAAAGTAGACTTTATGATTTACCGAGAGAAAAAAGTGAATGTTACATTAACGATTACAATGCAGCTATCAAATTGATATGGCCTGGTAATATGGATATACAATATATTGGTGAAGAATCAGAATTCATTAATCTATATTTAACAACATATGTTAATAAATGTGAAGTTGCGAAAGCATCTTTAAATGATTGCCAAAAAAATATTGGTTTAGTTAGCAAGTTGTATAGTATCGGTAATACTATGCTTAATAACAGAGAATGCGGTGCCATAGAAGCTGCTGATACTTTATTAGGATTTCCTTTGTATGGTACTGATCCTGATACGGTTATAAGATGGGTTGCAGTTAATGAAGTTAGAAACAGGAAAGTTAAATCGTTTGATGAGATTAAAGCTCTTGATAAAGACTCTACTGATATTTTTTGCCCATCTATGATTGATGATCACTACGTCAATCGACCAAATGACTTAGAAAATTTGAACCTGTACGATTTTCTAAAATGGTATGACATAGTCAGAGAAGAACCAAAAAAAGATACAACAACCATTTATCGAATGAAAGGCGGATTATTTTTACGGCAACGTGAGAAACCATATTTGCTCAATCATTACAGATACAATATCAAAACGGAACCCGAAAAGCATTACTTTTCATTATTGTTCTTATTTAAACCTTGGCGAGATCAAAGTGAGCTGAAAGGGCCATTCAGCACATTTGCAGAAGCTTTCAATGATCAGCATGAGAATTTAGTGGAGGCGATGAAGTATCACGAAAGATTGCAAGATATAGAAAATGCTTACGAGAAAGCTCTAGAAGATATACAAAAGTTGGAACAACAATTAGCACATGATGAAAAAATTGACGATTCTGATAGTGATATAGATTTAGAATGTAATCCTCAAAATGTTGATGAAGCTATGCAAGAATTAAAAGATTTCGGAATCAGAAATACAAATGTGAACATTGACAGTATGATAGATCAGTTAAATCCTGATCAACGTCGAGTATTTGATAAAGTTGTACAAGTCACTCAGTCTGATAATTCAATACTACGTTTATTCGTTACTGGTCAAGGTGGAACTGGTAAAAGTCGATTGATAGAAACAATTCAATTGACGTTAATGTCCAAGTTTGGACAGACCACTGCTATATCTGCACCCACAGTAAAAAAATTTTCATTTATGATTCTTCTTTAAAAAGTAGACAAAGTAATCAAGTGTTAGTATCAACTGATATAATGACATATTTACGACATTTGTTCCCTTTCTACGAATTCGAAAAAAATCCGATAAAGTTTCCTACTGTGCAAAACCAACCAAACTCGAGCGATAGCGGCGTATTCGCAATAGCGTTTGCAACGTCAATATTATTTAATATAAAACCAGAAAATGTTCAATACGAACATAGTACTATGCGACAACACTTAATAAACATGTTCTTGAGTGGTTTGATCACGCATTTTCCTACATCATCTCGTCTCGAGAATGTTTTGTCTTTGGAAAGTATTCGAAAACGCCGATCAGAAGCTTTGCGTAAGCGACTTAGTCGAGAAACTAAAGTCTGTAATAGTAATCAAGGAAAAATGTCAGTAATAGAGAGAAATCACAATTATTATATGAAAAACAAAACAAAGCTGCTTGAAAAAGCCAAACAAAAATATGAAAAAGATAAGAGTCAAGGTTTGGTGGCTACTGAAGCATCTAGGGCTAAAAATCGGAAACAATATCAACAAAACCCTGAACCAAAGAGAACTAAAGAGAGAAATAAATATCGCCGAAATCGAAAACAAAAAATCAGGTACCAGAAAAAAGAAATTCATATTTTGAATACAAATCTTAAGTTGAAACATTCTTCCGCTTTTTATATCAACAAAATAATAGCAAAATTGAAAGGTTCTCTTGGACATCGTGCTTTGCAAGCAGAATCTATTTACAAATGGTGTAGCATTGTTAGAAATTCCTTTATTAACAATATGAAAAAATTTGTATCTAAAATAAAAACTAATGCGACAACTGCTTTAATGCGTGCTAATGAATGCGCAGTGTTCGAATTCAGTCAAAAAAATGTCATTGAAGCACTTTGTGGCGAATCGCATCACACGCGCCATTCAGAACAATACCATTATGATGCAGGTTACGATTTTGAAAATCATTTGTTGAGAGAGAAAAAAATGATAATGAACGTCAAAGGGCAAGTTAATAATATTTTACCAACTACTGACATGTCCGAAACAAGAAAAGGTAAAAAAACCACAAAACAAAGTCACTGGAAATGTGACGATATTTGCAATGTGTCTGAAGAATTGGTCAAAAAATATAAGCGATTTTTAGACAAAGTGGAAAAAGCGACTTTCAAAAAGTTTGTTAGCTCATTATTATTTGTATCACAAATTCGGGAATGTTCTCGTAAAACCGGATCTTCATCCAAACTCGGTCATCCTTCACGATGCTATAGTGATCCATTGTATTGTACATCTTTTCTTTCTGCAGTACAATCGTTATCGTCTCATTTCAAATCCGTTAGACAAATGAAACAAAATTTATACAAATTTTTCTATTACTACTCGAAATTCAAAAATATAACAACAGCTATAAATAAAATTGATGTTAAATTTTTGCAGAAGGTAGCAAACGAAAAAATGAACAATAGTAAAACGTATAGTAAGGTGTCTGCTATTTGCTTAGATGAAGAAGAAATAATAAGGGAATACAATGCTTCTTTTCTTGCATTCAAAACGCGCTTACAAGATTTACCACGGATTGATTGTATTTCTTGTGAAAAATTATGTTTACGAAGAGATGTCGTTTCATTAAAATCTTTAAGAAAGCCTATAACGGGCTTAATGTGGCGCACGTTTGAATCAGAAATTTTAAAAGATGCAGACATTAACTCGAAATACATATGTTATTATTGTCTGCGATATTTCCGTTCAGAAAAGATGCCACCCACTTGTATATTAAACAATCTTAAAGTTGGAACATCGCCTGATTGTTTGTCTGAGCTTAATGAATATGAAAAAATACTGATTCAGCGAGCTAAAGCTTTCCAGATTGTTCAATGTAAAGGCACAGTGTCAAACAAAAATTTACCTCGGAGACATATGATTAGAAAAGTGAAAGGACGCACTTTTCATTTACCTTTACCATTACAAAAAACTCTGAATAAAATATGTCCACCTGATGAACCAATAAATTTGAATCATGAACTCTACATACTTGTGAGAGGAATCCCAACGAAAAAGAAGATCGTTTGGGAAGATTTAGTTAGCATAAATAAAGTGTACAAAGCTTTACAGTGGTTGAAAATGAACAATGAACATTATAGAAACATTCACCTGCCTCCAGTATCTGATACTTTACTCGAAAAAATACAAACTAAAAACAATAATTTAGAATATAACATTCCTTCAGATAGTGACGAAGATCAGGATATTGATCTGTACGATGATAGGAACGTAAATGACAATACTTTTGATGAACGCAGACCTTTAGTAACTCAAGTGACCGAAGACATAGATGCATATGATCAATATACGGTATATCCTATGTATAATAAAAAGCTCAATGTGCCTTCTTCAAAATTATATCAAATGTTGAAAATTGAAGATGTACCGATCGATAATCGTTATAAGTTTCTCGACGCTCTATGCTTTCCCGATTTATATCCTTATGGAAATAACGGGCAACATGAAAACAGAAATATACCTTTGCAAGATTATGTGTTCATTCGTTCAAAGTTGTTATCAAAGCATAGTAGATTTCGTCTTAGTCTCCAATATTTGTTTTTTCTTCTCAATGATGCTAATAATCGACAATTAAAGAGTGGTATATATTATACAATGATGGTTACCAATGCTCATGAAAGGTACACGGCAGGTAAATATTTACAAGAGTTATCTGAAGAAGACATAGATATAAAATTGAATACGATTTTTTCAAGATTACGAAACACTCAAGCTTACTGGCAAAAACCGTACAATAATTTACAGTGCATGATTGTACATTATGGTCCGGCTACTTGGTTCCTAACTTTCAGTCCTAGTGAATGGAAGTGGGACGATTTAGGTGAATTTTTGCGTGAAATGAATCCTGACAAATCAAAACTTTCAACATCTGAATTAATAGTGCATGATCCAGTAATGGCTGCATATTATATCCATATCGCATTCAAAGCAATGTTTGACTTTTTATGTTCAGATGACAATCCAATCGGTAAGATAATTCATTATTATTGGCGTCAAGAGTATCAAGGTCGTGGAATTCCTCATATTCATATGATGATTTGGGTGAAAGACGCTCCAATACTCGGAAAAGCTACAAACGAACAAGTAGCAGCATGGATTATGAAATATATAACTTGCAAAATCCCGGATAAATTTTCATCTCCGACTCTACACCGAACCGTCACAACGGATCAGAAACATAATCATAATTCGTACTGCATGCGCACGAAAACAGTCGGTGGCAAAAGTCATTCAGTTTGTCGATTTGGATTCCCAAGGAATATGACAGAAAATCTGATAGTAAGAGATGTTACTACTGCCATTGTCGGTAGACGACAGTTGCGGAGTAAAAGTAGACTTTATGATTTACCGAGAGAAAAAAGTGAATGTTACATTAACGATTACAATGCAGCTATCAAATTGATATGGCCTGGTAATATGGATATACAATATATTGGTGAAGAATCAGAATTCATTAATCTATATTTAACAACATATGTTAATAAATGTGAAGTTGCGAAAGCATCTTTAAATGATTGCCAAAAAAATATTGGTTTAGTTAGCAAGTTGTATAGTATCGGTAATACTATGCTTAATAACAGAGAATGCGGTGCCATAGAAGCTGCTGATACTTTATTAGGATTTCCTTTGTATGGTACTGATCCTGATACGGTTATAAGATGGGTTGCAGTTAATGAAGTTAGAAACAGGAAAGTTAAATCGTTTGATGAGATTAAAGCTCTTGATAAAGACTCTACTGATATTTTTTGCCCATCTATGATTGATGATCACTACGTCAATCGACCAAATGACTTAGAAAATTTGAACCTGTACGATTTTCTAAAATGGTATGACATAGTCAGAGAAGAACCAAAAAAAGATACAACAACCATTTATCGAATGAAAGGCGGATTATTTTTACGGCAACGTGAGAAACCATATTTGCTCAATCATTACAGATACAATATCAAAACGGAACCCGAAAAGCATTACTTTTCATTATTGTTCTTATTTAAACCTTGGCGAGATCAAAGTGAGCTGAAAGGGCCATTCAGCACATTTGCAGAAGCTTTCAATGATCAGCATGAGAATTTAGTGGAGGCGATGAAGTATCACGAAAGATTGCAAGATATAGAAAATGCTTACGAGAAAGCTCTAGAAGATATACAAAAGTTGGAACAACAATTAGCACATGATGAAAAAATTGACGATTCTGATAGTGATATAGATTTAGAATGTAATCCTCAAAATGTTGATGAAGCTATGCAAGAATTAAAAGATTTCGGAATCAGAAATACAAATGTGAACATTGACAGTATGATAGATCAGTTAAATCCTGATCAACGTCGAGTATTTGATAAAGTTGTACAAGTCACTCAGTCTGATAATTCAATACTACGTTTATTCGTTACTGGTCAAGGTGGAACTGGTAAAAGTCGATTGATAGAAACAATTCAATTGACGTTAATGTCCAAGTTTGGACAGACCACTGCTATATCTGCACCCACAGGAATAGCAGCATTTAATATCAATGGGCTTACAATTCATAGATTGTTTAGAATTCCAATATCGAAAGATACTTATGATCAAAAGTACAAACCACTTTCAGACATGACTTTGAAGGTGCTTAGATATACACTCAGAGATGTTAAGTTGTTCGTATTCGATGAAGCTTCAATGATTTCAAATGACCTATTGATGTTCATAAATCTTAGATTATGTGAAATTTTTGATACGTTTGACACTGAAGATGGTTGGTTTGGAGGAAAACATATTCTCCTGTTCGGAGATCTTTTGCAGTTGCCTCCCGTCAAAGGTGATCCACTGTTCATTCAGTTGACTAGCAAACAAATTAAAAAATAC